>JAHZNC010001421.1:0-28173 GCA_027744095.1 Zhuqinia jingwanae
CAATAGCAGTAAGCGGTGCTTGCTGGTGATGATGTGCAGCAGCTGGTTAAAAGAATGGATCATGACAAGCTGAGCAAATTTGAAGAGGATCAAAAATCAAGACGCCACCACCAGTGAAACGGATATCTAGAGCAAGATAAGAATTTCTAAGCGTCATTGTCATTGTAATTATTTGCGATTTGGAATTTGTTGTCGATGCAGTCGTCTGTGTGAAGTTGACAACCGACGTGCTTTTATGAACTGCAACTGCAAGGAATGGTCAAATGTTTTACTGAACCTATTCAATTTCAAATTTAAACTCATGTCGCATTAAGCCGTTGGTTCGGGTTGGTTGTTTATTACGGTGGTACCGGAGTTTAATGGGTGGTTAGTATAGTTGATCATGATCTAACCGTAGCGGAATTTGAAGTCCAATTTCGATGCAGTACTAAATGGGGAGTTTTTCATACAATTCTAGTGAACCTCAGTTACATTCAGTGTTTATGTTTGGCTGGAGTGCTTTTATGATGATGGACTGAAGAATAAAAATTGGGATGCGTACATTGTGAGCCGCGCGGTTGCAGAAGATATTATAATATATGGCAAATAAGCGACAGAAAATAACTTTTAGTACTTAGTAATTAGTGTTAAGATTTTATAAAACATGACATGATACAGAATAAGGAATAGTTTCAGTACAATTGTATCAACACCACAAACAAAGATGGCTACGTTGGGAAATGGAGTAAATGGTGGTGGGGGAGGGGATGATGTTCCCGATGTTGCCACTGCTAATACTAAAAACGGGAAGTACTCAGCGGCTTTGAAAACTTTGCTACCTTACCGCACGTCTCCGTAAGTTTATAATTTCAATTTTCGATTCCGTAGATTTTCAATGCAATTTAAACGTATAACGTATTTTTCTTCTTCTTCAGATCCAAGAAAAACAATGTTTTACCCAGCAGCAAATCCGGCCTTTTTTCATTTGCGACGGCATCTTGGTTAAGTGTTTTGATGTGGAAAGCCTTCCGTGAAGGGCTGACGCCGTCTGATTTATGGGACCTTAAAGTACTATGCTCGGAAAATCTAATTATGCTTATGAACTTTGATTTTCAAAAGGTTTTGGTTTGTAAATTTTATTCGTTAAAAATGTAGGATATAGATAAGGCAGAGCCAAACGCTAGAAGACTGACTCGGCTTTGGGAAGAGGAAAAACGTATTGCTGGAAAAGATGCGTCTTTTACAAAAATTGTTTGGAGATTTGGAAAAACTCGCTTCTATGTATGTATCTTTCTGATGATTGTAAGCGTTGTCTTTCAATTCCTTGGACCAGTAAGTTGTTTCTAATTTTCTCATTGTTAAATTGTTTTTTGGACTATATGTACCTATATTAAGACTCGCTGCATTGATATTTTGTATGTATTTTCCAAAATTTGCCATCCTTTCCCATTTTAAATATTGATTTACTAAAAATGTTTGTATGCAGGCGTGGATACTCAAATCTGTACTTAGTTTCACGGAAGACTTGTCCCAACCTATAGAAGTAGGATTGGCGTTAGTGGTACTTGCCTTTCTATCACAGTTAATGAGAAATCTTACATTTAACGGACTGTGGATGATGGGGATTCATACTGGTAGGGAACCAAATTGGGTCATACAATGCAACATTATGGCAATAATATTTTATTAAATAAATATTATATGCTTATTTTTTTATTAGGAATGCGAATTGAAGGGGCTATGCAGTTCATGACTTATGAGAAAATGCTCCGACTTAGGAATGGTGGTGATAAAGTTCTTAGCCAAGCTATAACATTTTGTACAAATGACCAGGAAAGAATTTTTGAATGCGTTGCTGGAGGAGTAATGGCATTTGGTATGAAATTTATTAGTGAAAATCTGTGCAATTACGTTAATATGTTTAACACCTTTTAAATTGACTTAAAATATGTCATTTGGGATATTTCCTTACAGCCGCGCCAGTGATGTTTCTCATGTGCTTAATTTATACAACAATAGTACTTGGACCTTGGGCCTTGTTGGGGAACTTAGTTATATTTCTTTTTTATCCAATTATGGTAAGTGAAGCAAATTAATTCTCACAACATTGGGGTAGTAATGTCTCAGCCTTTTACTCATAATTTTTTGTATGTTACAGGGCACAGTTGCTAGATTTATTGCCATCAGACGTCGCAAGACTGTAAAAGTTACCAATCAACGAGTTGGTCTGATGACGGAGATACTTGACTCGATTAGATTAATCAAAATGTATGGTTGGGAGAGCAATTTCTCAACAAAAATAAAAGGTTTGTTGGCATATTTTGTTGTTTAATTTAGATTTTTAGAAATTACTTTTCCATTAAACCTTTTCTTTAGGAATTCGTAATGCCGAAGAGGCTCTTTTAAAAAAAGTTGCATTTATGCAATCTTTGACCTCCACCCTCACACCAATGGTTAATATCGTGGCATCAATACTCACGTTCATCGGATTTAGGTACGTACCTAAGTGTACTTTGATGTTTGTACATCTTGTTTAACGCTTCAATTCGCATTAAAGTAACTTTGCTATTATTTTGTAGTTTGAGCGGCAACAATCTTACTGCTGTGGAAGGATTCACTATCTTTTCCGTCTTTGCTGCCATGCAATTTACTATTGGAACGTAAGTGATAAGTCGAAAGACATGTGTTAAAAAACAAGCTGTAAAAGGGAACAAAGGTGATGATATAAGCATACGATATTTTCTAGGTTACCCTTTGCCGCAAGGTCAATAGGCGAGTCCGTTATTTGCTTCAGGAATTTTCAGGTTGGTTTGTTAGGATGTGTACTATAGCGCATGAAAAATGAGAGTTTTAACCGTAAAATAACGTTTTTTTTGTAGAAATATTTGGCTCTACCAGAATATCAATTAGAATTAGATGAAAGCGTGGTTTGTGATCATGATTCGGTGATTGTAATCAAAGACGGCTCGTTTGCTTGGGGAAATCAAGATGAGGAACAACCTGAAGCTGCCACAGAATCTCAGCCACGCCGAAGACGTGGAAGACCCAATAAAAAAGATAAGGCGGCCAATGGCTCAGTAATTGAGGAACCAGAGACTCAAGTATTGCAACCTGTTAAAGAACTCGCTGACTGTTTACATTCGATTCAATTAGAAGTTAAACGGGGTAGCTTAGTTGGTGTTTGTGGCTCGGGTAATAATGAGAATATTACATTATTCATATTTATTAACTATTATTAGCGTAGTAATTAAGAAAAAAAATACAAAATGATATTATTCATTTTTGTTTAGTTGGAAGTGGAAAGAGCTCATTGCTATCTGCAATTCTTGGAGACGTAAGTTTTTTAAATGTATGTATATAGTGAATAGTGTAGCTAATTTGACAGGTTGTTGAACCAATTTGAACCTTTGAAACTTTTAGATGGTGAAAACAAAGGGAAAACTATTAATTAGAGGTTCACTAGCCGTTGTATCTCAGGAAGCTTGGATATACAGTGACACCCTCCAAGAAAATATATTATTTGGAAGTCCCTTGAATACAGAAAAGTGTGTAATCTTAAAATTCGGAGAACATTGTGTTGCGTTTAATATCACTTATGCATGTGTACTCATGAAAGTCTTGGATTCACGATTTTAGGTATCAGAAAGTTTTGGACGTATGTTGCCTTCAACAAGATATCGATAAACTAGCCCACAAAGACTTGACGCTGATTGGAGAACGAGGTGTCAATCTCAGGTATGGCATTTTCCGACAATAATAGGAAATATTTATTTGTAATTTTATTCTAAATTTGTTTTAATTTGTTAGTGGTGGGCAAAAAGCCAGGACAAATTTAGCAAGAGCAGTTTATGCAGACAAAAGTTTATATATTCTGGATTCACCTCTAGCTGCTTGTGATTCTTTAGTAGCTAAAAAGATATTTGAATCTTGTATCCAGTCTTATCTTGCCGACAAGACTGTTCTTTTGATCACCCACAGTGTTCAGGTAATATTTTAATACTGGAACAGCACACAAACCTGCAAAATATATATAGTCGTAATAAATTTTTGTTGCATGTCAATGTCTTTTGAATGTAATTTTCAGTTTTTAGAATCGTGTGATGAAATTCTAGTCATGAAGGATGGAAACATTGTCGAAAGAGGAACGCATGCGGCATTAACTCAAAAGGAGGACCACTATCATAACTTATTACAACATTACCATCAACATAGCCGTAGTCAGGACTCAGAAGCAAATCCTGCTAATGGGAAGCCAACTTTGGGTACCATTGGTCGTCAGTCAAGTAGCTTGTCTTCACCAAAAAAGAAAACAAAAGCAACAGAGGAACTTGAAAGCATAGTTCAGAAACTAACTGAAGATGACACAAATTACAAATTTGCCGGACTGCAGTCATATAAAATTTATCTGAAATCGTCTGGAGGATATTGCTTTGCCCTTGGAGTGTTTATCGCGTTTGCAGCATTCGTGTTTTCACAATTATTTACTCAGGTTTGGCTCCAGCGTTGGATTGATGCAGGGGATGGCAGATATGTAAGTTTACATTGATGACTGAACTTTTAACTTCTTTTAAGCATCCAATCTAAACGGACCAAGTGTTTTATTGTGATCCACTTTTATATTGCAGGATGAAAGATTAGCAAACGTAACAGAAAGTAACGTTACTTTGTCTGAAACGACTTTGCGCGGATACGTAAATGATAACCCGAACCTGTTGTGGTATATCGCTGTACTTGCCGGTTCAGTGATTATCAGCTATGTAGTTGGACTTGGAAAAGGATTTTTATCTGTTCGATTAGTTTTGTGGGCGTCCTCTCATCTCCACGGGCTTATGATTGATCGAATTCTCCATTCTCCAATGAAATTTTTCGATCAAACTCCCTCGGGAAAAATTATTAATCGGTTTTCCAAAGACATGGATGAATGTTAGACTATTATTTAAAATTCATATTTAAATTTGCTCATTAAAAACAAATTATTAAGGTGACGTGATAATGTTGATTATTTCAGTGGATGCTCGTATGCCATTTTTCGTGGAATTTGTGGTACAATCCGTGCTATTTGTCCTTTTTAACTTCATTCTTGTATGCATTGTCTATCCGTTATTTTCAATCGGCTTGTTCTGCGTTCTTTGTAAGTTAATAATAATTAACATTATAACATACCAGCTTATTTTAATGAAAATGTGAATATTTATTAGTTATGTTCGTTTGGCTGGACCTATGGCTGAATTTTGGTGTACGAGAGACTAAACGGCTTGAAATTGTTTTGAAATCTCCTGTAATCCATCATATACAGTCTTCAATGGGAGGGCTATCTATTATTCGTACATATAACAGACAAGAAAACTTTAAAATACGGTGAGCATGTATTTTTTTGTAATAATAATATTGTACAAGTTATTCCATTGTGTGTTATAAATAGCTAATGTATTCTTATATTATACAGATTTGCCAACTATTTGAACCGCCACTTGTCCGCGGAATCCGTATTTCGTTTTGCAAACAGATGGTTTACAGTCCGCATTGAATTTGTAGGACTTTTTACAATCACAGGAACTCTTCTTCTTGCCGTCCTTTTCAGAGGGCATGTTTCATCGGCAATGGTTGGAATGGCGCTTGCAAGTATTTACTCAGTAAGACTTTACTTTTTATAGGTTCACAGTCAGTTCAGTGGTGTACGCATGCATGTTATCAATTTGAATAGTTTTTTTTTTTGAATTTGACAAATATGAATTATTTTTTGCAGGTGTGTACCTTTGTACCGTTTGTTCTCAGAATGAAATCGGAGCTTCAAGCTAGATTTGTCTCGGTGGAGCGCATATTGGAGTATTCTCAGGTAAATATTTCGTTTTAACCGGTACGATACAAATTTTACAGAGTATGTATGTATATTTTTATTCAGGACTTGGAGTTGGAAGAAAACAAAGAAAATGTTGTTCAGCCACCACCAAATTGGCCGCATGAAGGGAAGATTGTATTTGCAAATGTAAATCTTCGGTACAAAGAAAACGCATCCTTAGCTTTTCGGGATGTGTCATTTTCGGTGAACCCTTGTGAGAAAATTGGAATAGTGGGCAGAACTGGCGCTGGTTTGCTGAGCAATTTTATTTGGTAGTATATATGTATGTGTAATTGTAAATCATGTTGTATTATATGCCTTTTAAATTTGTAATGCCAGGAAAAACGTCCATATTATCAACTTTACTGCGCATGTATCCGATTGAAAGTGGCAAGATTTTGGTGGATGAGGTGGAGCTCTCTCAGATTGAGCTTCAACGCCTCCGTAGCAGTATAGCTGTGATTCCCCAAGATCCTGTACTTTTTCAGGGGACCATCCGTTATAATCTGGATCCATTCGATGAATACTCTGATGACGAAATTTGGACTGTTTTGGAACGTACGCAGCTGAAGTCATGTGTAAGTGCTTAAATTTCACAAGTTAAATCACAGTGTTTGTTTAAAACTAACACTTTGCTTCATTTCAGATCGAACGTGAGGAGAAGAGATTACACGCGCCTGTATTATCTCATGGAGAGAATTTTTCCTTGGGAGAAAAACAGTTAATTTCATTAGCTCGAGCTATGCTAAGGAAAAATAAGGTTTAAATCTTTCAACGCGTTAAATTTATTGAGCTACGGGACTATTTTAATGAAGGATTTTTTTTTAGATAATTCTCTCTGGCAAAGTAAGCTGTTTCCTATTATTAGTTGTGGTATTAGTATAGCTATATTTTGTTGATAATGTAGAAATTACAATGATTTCCCCAAAATCCTTGCAGGTGGTGGAGTTTGATAAACCAGATATTTTAATGAAAAATGAGAAGTCTCTCTTTAGAAAGATGATGGAAATCAGTGGAATTTCTCTTGAAAACTCACAACCGGTAACTCAACAAAAGTCAGAAGAAATTGAATTGAACGTTGAAAACGAAAATGGTAAGGATGGTGTAGGTCAAACCACTATGAATACAGATGATGACAGCAAAACGCCAATTAGTTAAGAATATTTTGATATTGCCTGCGTCTCTGTTTGAGCATTTTACCATAAATGTACAAGCTTGAATACATAAAGTTATTTGTTATGCTTGTTATATAAGAAGAATTGATGTAACAAGAAATATGATATTAACATTCTCTCGTCATTTATACCAGTGTTTCCTAATAATTGCTCGAATGTAACTTTATTAATGATTTTGTATTTTCATACAGAAATTACTTTTCAGTTTCTGTGAAACGTTATACGCTACCAATACAATTTTCTTGTTTGAATTTCAGTACTGAATTACTTAATAATTAATTAGAAAATTAATACATGTGTAGACTAAGACTAGCGGTATTCAACCTTATTTAATAATTAACGTACAATTAAATTAATTGTTGTAGTTAACATTTTATCTAGTATTATTTATTGGACTATTACCAAAATAAATTGTTGCTAAAACTCACAAACCCGTTTACATTTTTTTGTAATGTTTTTAATTGGGACTTTCCTCTGTGCCAGAAATACTTTGCAAGTACCTTTCAGCAACTGTTTTCTTAAAAGTTGATGTTTTCGGGTTTTCATTGTTATCAATGCTGGAACCGGAATTCTACAGTAGTTACAATAATCACAAATGATCAAATTGTAAACTATGGGGTCTTACATTTAAAACCAAGTTATTAAACTTGAACAAACTCACAATTTTTTCAAAGTAAAGCCTTGTCCCTTTGACTTTAGTATTTTCCAAAGAAGTCTCCACGAGGAATTTTAGTTGGTGCAAAATCTTACAAATAAATTCTTGATCAGAAAGAACCGTACTCCCTTCCTTAAAGCGTTCCTGCCGCAGGGTTTCGGTTGCAGGTATGCACAGTTGTAGAAATTCATCTGGACAAAGTTTTCCGTCACGATTTTTGTCGCCTGTATTCACGATTATGTTGGCTTCACACAGATTAATTCGATGCTGATGCTCCTCAAATAATTGCTTTATCTCTTTGGCTTGAAGAAAACCATCGCAGTTTTTATCAGCCCTGCGTACGTAAATCATCAATGACAAAGTTTTGGGGGCTAGTACACATACACATAGTACATAAACTTTTTAAACCTTACTTATTAAAGCAATCTTCCATTGCAATGAACTGGCGTTTAGTGAAATGCCGTTGGAATAGAGGGTACTGTTTTTGCAAATCTGTTTTAAAGTTTCTCTCTTGGGTTTGTACGTCTTCCTCTGTAGAATGCGTTCTTAGGCAGGGAGAGTGGGACTTTTCTTCAAATATTTCGCGAATTTGATGGAAACTTTCTCTACGATTTTTGTTATTGTTATCAGTGCAAAGAGTTTTATCATCAAGTTTTGTAATCAAAGATGCATCGGTCTCAGTTTCTGTCATCATGTCCCTTGCTTTTAAATTGTGTTATTCAGAATAACTTATTCTAACTTTTAAACTAGAGCTAAATTATAGCTCTATAAACTAACTATATGGAAATAAATCAGGGTTATATGATTCCTTTGAATCCGATCAAAATGACTTTATAAATATGGAATGGACCTAGCCGACCTTTTTGTTCAACTGGTTTGTTTATATTGGTACATGTATAATATGCTATAGTGCAATAAATATCCTCCTAATTGTTGTAATAGTGCATATGACTATGGCTACTACCTGTACGATGGTGGGTGTGAATGTGTACGTTTGGCTTTGTACAGGAATGATTGAATACATTGGACATACACATTTTAGCCTTCTGCATTACTTGATAAAATATTCATAAATACGATGTTTTTATATCAAATGATAATTTTTTTAATATAAAAGAACATTTTTTTCTTCATGCTTTCAGTAATCCATTTTTATCACAGTAAGAAATATCCAATTGAAAAAAGTATTTTTGTGTATTCACGCTAACTTTCATTCACTACAAATATCTGCAGTTATCAACCGGCAACCGACTCCTGACTTGGCTTCCTGCTGTTACTTTTACTGGATATTCCCTCAGAGACATATGACATTAGATCATCGGCTGCTTTTTCTAAATTGTGTAGTTGCGCTACTTCCATGAGCTTGTAGCAATTATTCTTGGTTGCGCCTTTCACCAAATGTTTGTTACAGAATTCCTTTAACGCAGGCAACCCATACTTTTCAGAGGCATAAATTAGCTCGGTCGCTGTAGCCGGATTGATTGTCCACTCCTCCTCCAATTGCCCAGTGTATATATGCTTCAAAATGAGTTCCATTGTGTTTGCACTTATATCGTCCAATTTGACTACATCACGGGATTTACCATTCACGTCCGTCCCAACAAGTTTTGAAAATGCGGGACTCCGACCTAAAATTAAAAAAAAAATAGCACAAACACGAAGTGGCATGGTTTTTATTAATAAGCTTTCTTATACCACCAAGAGCTACTATTATGTATGTAGGTAGGCGCAATCAAATGTTCTTAAAAGATTACCAACTAGAACTTTTTTGTGTACAAAAAACTTTCTCCGATTTGTTATCTCAATCACAATATCCGGCTGCATTGATTTGGAGCTTGTGATCAAGTTCAAAAACCCATTAGCAGCCTCTCTGTTGCTTGTTTCTTCTTCCGCTGACGATATACCTAGACGAGGAGATACTTTATTTCTTCCGGGGGACTTTCTTCTGTTCACAAGCACAAAAGAGACACGGAGTAAAAGTAAAGAATCCTCGGTTGGTTCCATTCCACTGGATTCCCTTGTCTGAGATTTCCCCTTGGGATTATTATGGAATTTCGATACAGGTACAATCTTCTTCCAGTCCCAATAACCAACTTCCAACTTGTCTTTTGCGGATGTTTCACAGTCCTTTGTATAGAGCACTTCCCCTTCCCGATCCATAATTTCTATTTTGTATCGAACCAAAACTTCATCATTTCTCGTGCTTGTGGTGTAACCGGATTGCGGGCTCCTGGAGGACTTGAATATTTTTCGAAGAAAAAGTCCAATAAAATCAGAATTTGATGTCTGGCAAGACGCTGCTGCTGCGGCTAAAGACGCGGCAACGGAAATATTAGTATTACTTCTTTGCCCTGGGATTGTAGAGCCACATGAAACCATGAAGAGGGACCACATGGAATGCATTCCCATACTTTGCCCAGCCTCTACTTCAAACTCTTGAAATCGGAGAAATTGGTTATGCTGATCGGGATTTTGAAATTGTGAATTTGATGCGGAAGTTCCTGTTGTTGGCGATAGCAATCGACTAGCACTACTTCCGGTAACGCTTGTACTTTTCATGTTTTTGAAAGTGGAAAGGTCCCCATTTTGTGCTCCTGTATGACCTAATTGAGGCCGTAACCGCCATGTAAAGGTTTTAGTCTCCAGTGTTTCCGGATTCTACAAGAAAGTTTGAGATCCACAAAAATCAATTGTTTTTTAACTATGAAGTGCCTCCAGCTTGTCAAGTATTATGTCGATCTTATCTTGTGTACATACCACAAATGAGGAGTTTCTGGACGAAGAGCTTGCCATTTTTATAGATCCTGCCTGGTTGGGATTTTTATAAGAATTTTCATACACCAAAAAAATACCAGGAGGGCTTTAAAAATAAAAGTGGTAGAACAGGAAGGTATATTTTTATCCAAATGTTAAAAAATTATTTCTTTGCAACTTTTTAACATTGATTGCTTCTGCTGCTAGCAAACTGTGATAAATTACAACTTGTATGTCTTTCTTTTCTAAAGTTTTTTCGCGTGTCATTGTGGCAATTTAGAACAACTGGCATTTTATTACTATTTTTCCCAGAAGAAGGGTGGTAATAGTAGTGGCTTGATCTCATTTGCATGTTGATCATTACCTACAAGACGCTTTTACCATGGAAAAGTTGATGTGCGTGTAAAATAAAGTGTGTATGGGTAGAAAATTTCAAAGAAGTGTGGGGAGAGAGGGTGGTGGAACTTCCTTTCATTTTTGCTTTATATTCTTGCCAATTACCGTTCCTTTCTACTTGTACCTTGAACACCCAAAGAAAGGAACCTACATACATCCAGTATCCAGGCTGTCTATAATATGAGGTGACATGGTAAGACGAAGAAAATCCATATATTATTTTATGGAAACAGACAACAGGATACCTTCATGCATAATAACTCCATTATTATAATATTGTGCTGTTGTAATCCATTCAGTCAAGATGATTCATGCTTGTTGGCAGTTATTATGATGCTCCTAACGCCATTCACAGAGTTAAACATGAGAAACATGACATGCTATTATGACATTGATCTATCAATATTCTGTACAAATGACAAATATAATGTGTTATTCTCGGAAAATTAAACATAAAAACACAAAATATACTTATCATATATCATTCACACTGAATAAGTTATATTTTCAATTTACTCAAAATACATAGGTGCTTGACATGATAAGATGATGATTATTAGTAATGCAAAGATTGTTTATATTTTATAGATATAGATACGAAATGGTTGGAAAGTAACCTTAGCCTGTTATTCTACTTGTCAACTTCTTCTGAAGCATCGCAGGAAACATTTTGAAAATTACTTCCAGTTTATATATCTATTGTAAGTTTCTTAAAATGAAAAGATGAAAGTGACATACATGTATGACAAATGAGTGATATAATATTATAATATGAACATAATATAGATTGTCCAATAAATAAGACAGTACCTCCACCTGACATGAATTAATGACATTTGGGAAAAGGTACTTTTTTATTGTGTCACTTTGCAAGAATGTTTTCTCTACAAGTTCAGGATTTTGGCGTGATTTGGTCGGCTGTAGTGTTTATGTTATAGTATACAGCGATTTTCTATTAGCGAATATCATATTAATTCAACTGTCATACATTATTACTGTCCTTTTTTATTTCGCAATTACATAAATAGAAACGACAATACTTTATTTTTTTGGAATGATAGAGTGCATAGCAGAAAGATTGGATGTATGTGTTGAGCATAAGTTAAGGAGATACGTGTTTGAGGGGTGATATGAGAAGTACGAAGTAGGTACTTGACACAGAACAAGATTTTCAAGTGACGTTTGTTGATGTTAATAAACTGTATGATGTATGTCACTGTAACGTGTAACACTGATTCCAATTTCCAATGATTATCCCTCACCGTAACAGTGGATGTCATTATAAAAAGCGATAAAGTAAAAACAACTATTCCAATGTGCAAATCATTCGCAATGTTCTAGTTTGGAGTGAGTGAGGAGGAAACTCTCTATTTAAAACAACGACAATATACACATCATGGTTATATTGAGTGCATAAAATATAAAAATTATTCTGTACACTTTATTTGCTGGAGTTTGCTAAAATACACAAAGGTATTTAAATGTAAAGGGACAAGACTTCTGAATGAATAAACACTTCATGTCATGCGTCACATATAAATGGTCCCAAAATGCAATTTATAGTGCACTACATGGTTTTGCTGTAAGTTTTGGCTTTCCACCGCATAGACGTCAACACGCTGCTGCTGTTTAGAATGCAAAGCCAATAGGCTGCGGTTGGTTGTTCACGCATTGGACATGGCAATGAAGTTAGATGCCAAAAAAGGGATTACAAATTACATTCGGTTGTATTGATGCCATATTATTAAGGGATTGGCGTGTTGGTCTGTACATCCGTCCGCACGATATTTTTGAGAATAGATATCCGAGGGCCAAGGTTTACCAGACAAGGGGCCAAGCACACGTCCAACTTGGAGGGAGTCACGGAGAAAACTTACTACGTACTTTGGCATTCCCTACAACCCTCCAGGTGGGATGGTGGAACTTTGATTTTACTTAACCCATAGCAAAATACGTCGAAATTACTCGACAGGTCTTGGGTGTGTCCGGAACAAAAATATAAATTACGTTCTGAAATATACCTTCGGGTGAGATATTGACAGGGGTGGAGGATTGCGACAGACAACTAGTTTTAGTTGTGCGTACTTTGTAAAACTTCTTTATAACTTTGAAAAGGGTTTACTGTATGTATGTTATGGAAAAAACTCACGTCACAAAGTGGGATTTACAATATCTACGCTGTGCTGCGATCCACGGTGTTTCATTAAAAAATCATTGCATGCATCCATGCACGGGTATCTATCACCCATACATACTTTCAACTTCAAATATACCAGTCATTAATATCCTCAAACTATTCATTTAGACCGGTTCTGGTGATGAAAACATGTTATATAATACCTGACTTTGACAGCATTATAATGGACACATACATATGCATGATCATGGGAAACAGTAGATTATGAGTCTCAGGTAAAGTATAGAAGGCACACACACATGTGTGCCTGAGGATGTGTGTCCATTGTCCATACAATGGACACACATCTTGTCATGCATTGGCAAAAAAATTGTCAATGTAATACTGTTAATGTTGTCTGTTCTGTATAAATAAAATAGCGCCAGAGTCTTGTAATCTTTTGCAGCAGTTGATACTACCAATTAACTAAATTAAAGGAAAGTCTGGGGCAGTTAAAATGCAGTGCTCATTTGCAGGGAAAAAAGTTCTCATCACAGGGGCTGGCCGAGGTTACCTTGAAATTATCATATCTATTTTATATCTTGACGTAAAAAATATTTCGTCAATGTATTTTTGTTTTGACTTTTGCAGGTATAGGAAGGGATCTGGCAAAATTCTTGTGGAAAGATGGTGCCATTGTATATGCACTTTCGAAGAACCCAGACAACCTTAAGACGCTTGAAGCTGAGTGTCCTGGAATAAAAACCATTGCTTGCGATCTCGCTAGCTGGTCAGCAACCGAAAAAGCTTTGGAAGCTTTGGAACCTGTTGAATACCTGGTGAATAACGCAGGCGTGGCCTTAAAGCAAACACTTTTAGAGAGCACGGAGGAGGTATTCGATTTGTGAGTAGAAAAAATGTTGTAAAACAGAAGAAAAGCACGCCTCCATACTCCGTACTCCACATTCATGTAATAATGCAAATAATGTTAATTAATACACACAGAATGTTTAACGTTAATGTTAAATCTGTCATCAATGTCACTAAAATCATTGCCAATAAAATGATTGCGGCTGGGATTAAAGGGTCGATCGTTAATGTCTCCTCTGTTGTAAGTTATATCATGACATACGAAAATTTGAAGTGTTCCAATCTGTCCAGAGATTATGGGCAAATGAGTGCATCACAGAGTAGTTGATCGGATGTTCAATGTTCATAGACAAAATTGGCTATCCGGAAAAATAGCCTTTTGTAATTAGACGTTTTTGTTTTTGAAGTGTAAATACTGTCCATTTGGTTTTCATGCTGCATACACAATTGTGTTTCGTTATGTAAATTGTAAACACTTCCGCTGCGGAAGTTCCGCAGCATCACATAAATAGTCGAGTAGGTAGAAAATCGATTATTATCAAATGTCAGGCCTATTTATAGGTTAGCCCTTTTCTTGCGTGATCTGACGGAATTTTAAAAAAATGCATAGAGGCCGGACAAGATGAACACTGATCTTCAAAGCTAAAACAACCTTCTACGAAAAGCTTCTTTTTTTTTACGGATTACGCTTTCATTTTAATAGGATTTTCCTCTGCTCTTTGATTCACTCACTCATGCTGTAACCGTTGGTTCAAGTGAAACATTTCAATTTTCATTTAAAAGAAATTTTTATATTTTCACCTAAAATATATATAACTGAAGAAATAATTTAATTTTTCTGGGTTGTAATATTATTTTTCTATGATTTTTGCAGGGTGCCTTTAAAGCACATCCAGACCTTATGGTGTACGCTTCGACAAAAGCAGCATTGGAAATGCTTACAAAAAGCACGGCTAAGCAGTTAGCTCCGCATAAAATTCGCGTGAATTCTATTAACCCAACCGTAAGATACACTACTTCTTCTTGCCACTTATGAAGAGTAAATAACACTGTCAGTGCAGTCAAGACGTAAAATTTTACGTCTTGACTGCACTGACTGTTCGAAACATCATTTTAATCTATTGAAAAAATATTTTTTATTCATCAAGGTAATACTCACGGATATGGGAGTTGATCTGTGGAAAGAAGTGGCTGACGACTATAAGAATACTTTACCACTACAAAAGTTTCCAACAACAGGAAACTGTTGCAACGCCATTTTGTTTCTTTTGAGTGATCTCTCAGAAACTACAACAGGATCATATTTACCCGTGGACTCTGGAGATTTATTACTCTGATCATTGAAAATGTAAATAAATTGCAGCAATCGTGAATATGATAATAAATTTGACAATAAAAAAATACGTATATCAATCAAGATGTGTTTGATTTTGGATCCAGAGTCTGGATTCTAGACCGTATTGCCTGGTTCTAGACGTGAAAGCTCTCGAAAAGCTGCATATAAATTATTGGAAAATTGAACCAAATTTTAACCTTTTTTCTGCCATGTTGTTTTTGTGATTACCCCGCACATGCAAATTGTGAAAGATTAGATTTTGTAATTAAAAAACTGTCACAAAAGTGTCAATTCACGTCCACGTCACTGCATGCTTTATTGTTCGTTTAAATAACTTTTACACTATCGTAGCAGGCATGGTCTGGAGATTAGCATACATGGAAGAAACCAAGATGACCTTGAACATTCCTGACAAGGCACAGCTACACTATTCTCCAGACTTAATTTTCTTTAAACGAAAATATTATATGCATGTTCTCCATCGTCGCTCAATCTTACTCATATGAATCAGTAGCATCGAAAATTTTAGGATTAGGATGTGATGTATATGTGCATAAACATACGAGAAAGATGTTAATAGGAAAAGGAATAGGATAAATATTTGCTCCATATCTCATACGAAATGCCTCACACTTGTTACTGTATGAAATGCAACCTTCACTTAAACTTGATGCCCATAAATGTTCCATTTCAAGATTCATAAATATCTTAGAGATTAAAAATGTTTTAACATCTTGGTAAACATTAATATATGTTATCATTTCAGGTTTACGTGAGCATCTAGCAGCTTCAGATACAGAAAAAAGCTTTAAAATGCAATACTCATTTGCAGGGAAAAAAATTCTTGTTACTGGCGCCGGGAGGGGTAAAAATATAATTTACTGGAATGTAGGTAAATGAATATATATTATTCCGGTTATTTAAGCGTATCTTTTTTATAAGGAATTGGCAAGGATCTCGTCAAAATTCTTGTGAAGGAAGGTGCAATTGTGTATGCACTTTCCAAGAATCCAGCGAACCTTAAAGCATTGGAAGCAGAATGTCCCGGAGTGAAGATTATTATCTGTGATTTGTCTGATTGGAAAACTACCGAAAAAGCTCTTGAAAACTTGGAACCGCTTGATCATTTGGTTAACAATGCAGGTGTTGCACAACGAGAGATGCTTAAAGATAGCACAGAAGAAGTTTTCGATGCGTAAGAATGTGCATATTATTCGGTTTTGATGTACTTATAATATTTTAAACAGTTATCGTGATTGCAGCAACTTTAAAATTGTTCTTAGAACATTCAACGTCAATGTTAAATCAGTAATCAACGTGACTAAAATAGTTACAAACAAGATGATCGCGGCTGGAAAGAAAGGCTCTGTCGTAAACGTCTCTTCCGTTGTAAGTGAAATTCATATGACATAAAGACATAATACATTATTAAGGTTTCTTTATGGGTACACATTTATATTCCGTGTTGCATTTCATATATATTCTCCCCACACACCACGCTTTAACAGCTCTAATAAACAGACGTTTTAATTTGTAGTCTGCAATAAAACCAGCCGAAGGACTGATGACGTACTGTGCCACAAAGGCAGCTTTGGACATGGTCACTAAATGCATGTCAGTTGAGTTGGCACCTCATAAAATCAGGGTCACCAATATAAACCCAACCTTAATTATTACTGGTAAAAGCATTTCACACTAGTCACACTTAAAATAGTAAGATTGTGAGGCACAAAAATAAACCTTGAAAGATGATATATGTCTAAACACGTTTCTTCTCAGATATGGGCATGGATCTTTGGAAGGATAAACTTGAGGAGGTCCGAAAAATGCTTCCACTTCAGGAATTCCCACCTACAGAAAGCTGCTGTAACGCCATCATGTTTTTGTTGAGCGATCTTGCTGCTCACACTACTGGAACCATTTTAATGGTTGATTCTGGTGTTGTAGTCAAGTAACTTGAAATGTTGAAATCCACCTGCCATCATTATGAAACCAAACAAATCTTCATGAAAACTGTGGAAAAAATTATTGGGAAAATAAAATACTCTTATTTCAACTAAGAATACGTACCTATATAGTTTCTTTATTCTTTCTTTGCCCAAGTCTACAACAAGTAGAGAAATCATATTACATATATTGTACGGAACATTTCAAAGCAGAGTTATCCAATAATGTAAGATATATTGGTCGTTAGGACCAACAGCTATAAATTAGCGACTCATTAGAAAACTCAATATGATACTTATTCTTGATCATCGTACCAAACCACTTGCAACTTTTTAATTAATCTGGAATGATTTTTAAGTTTTCTTTTCCAACTGCGAGAAAGACGTCTGCTTTCCACCAGCCATTTAAATTGACATAGTTTCTCCTCATACTTTTAAGATACTAAAATTATCTTACTCCTCTTTATAATGACCGTTCCAAGTATAAATGATATTTAAGGTATGATAACTGTCATGAACATCAACCACGGATTGATGCTCATCCATCCATTAGGCTAAGTGGGACATTATGCGAAGGTACATCACCGAGAAAGTTGGAATTTTAGAAATTTTTCAGATTGTAAGCCTATATAATATATCATTTTTTAAACGATTGTACAGGTCAATAGTATGAATCTTATGATGCTTACACAATTCTTCCACAATTTTGCTTGCTAGATTATTGCGGTCTTAGCTCTGAGTTTAGGGTATTACGCTTTCGGCACGGATGCCTTATGGAATGAAAGTGTGGACAAACACGGAATCAACATTTGCATCGACATCAATCTGGAAATAAACCGCCACAATACGTCAATACTTCAAGTTAGTGAATGTACAGATCGGTTGGATATTAAGAATGCTGAAGATTGTGAAAAGCATATAAATGAGTTCTACTTAAAAAAGAGAGAAAATAAGCACACAATCCAGGTGGGAGACAAAACTAGGAATATGAAAAAGTTTATAGAGACAAATATGAGAAGACGACAAGCCAGTGAAACATCCTTTCTCGTTACAATGACTTTTGTTGTAATTATTCTTGTCGGACACCTACTTCTTGCAACCTTGCTGAACGAAATCGACTTGAGAACTAAATGGGTGAGCTGGTATACGAAGTATATACACAAAAAAAACAAATATACATTTGATTTATGCATCTGTACAATCATTTTAATAAGTCACTGTGGCAGTAATTATTACGTCTGTAAATTATTGTAGAATGCGGCAGTAGAAGGATGTTTATTATTTGCATGTGGCTTCTCTGCCATGCTATTGGCAGTGGCAGTGAATACAATAGACAACAAGTATATTATGGTATCAAATGAGATACAAGTTTGTGGAATGCTCAGATTTTGTGATAGAAGTTCTAGCTCACATCCCGAACTTTCGAAAGAATCTGCAATTACCGTAAGCGAAGTTCTCACTAGCTTTCATGCCTGCCAAGACGTTCATGTGAAAGAAAGTATATGTGTACGAAAGCAACATTTCCACAAAATTAATCATCCATTAACACTTTACGTACAAATTCAATAATAATTGGAGGGGTGTGCATTTTTATTTAAATGACAGATACTTTCATTAATACTGGTTGGTACATGCGTTACAATGATCTTGTTGGCTATGGACCTCACAACAAAATACGAACAGGAAACTGAAGAGCAAGAAGTGATAGAGAGAGAAACTACTGAGAATATCGAATCTCTTTTTGAAGATCAAAATGTTGTTTTTGACAATTCCCAGGATCCGAATGCGGCACAAGAAATCGTAGCTCCTGTGACAGCTCAAACTACAGCCACGCGTGTTTCTGGTTGGCAGCATTTGAAATCTGGGTCGACTGTTATTGCTGAATATCTCGGAAAGACTAGGCCACATTAGCATTCGTTACATACTTAATGTAATTCAGACGAAGGTCATATGATGATCAGGTACCGTGAGTGAAAGTGTAGTTTCGTTCTAGTCGCCTTCTTTCCTGTCATAACGTATTTGAGTCTATAGTTTATATTTTGCTTGATAAATAATACATACACTTAGTATTCAAGTTTAATAAAGTAGCACAGGACGACCAGGGACAGTATATAAAATAAAAGTAATTTTTCATAATTATTTTCTATTGTAATTTTTGTTCACCCAGCTAAAAATAATATTTTTTATATTAAATCAATTAAATTGAGAGATTTTAAACAATAGTTTCATGGTCCATTTTATATTACGTTTCGGATATTATTACATGTCATCTTAAATGGGAAAAAAGAATGACATGTAGAGCACGATGTAAGGAAATCAAAACTCCATAACTTTAATGGGGGTTTTACGCAGTTTTGTTTCATAAGAACACATCAATCTACAATAAGATGAAAAAGTCTCTGCATGTTTTTCGATAACGGCTCTGTCGAGAGAGATCATATTGGCATAATATAATATATGGAAATTCAACCGGTCAAACAAAAACCATTTTTACCTTCACAAAAGTTCTATGTGATATTATGAATCTGCATTTTATATTACTTTTTATCCTTTGAACCTGAATGAAATCCGTACTTCAAATATGCATATACTTGTATATTCATGAAGCAAATTCTTTTAAAGTCAAGTTACAGTGATTTTAAACGGCAGTAACGTAGTACAGAATGCAAAGAATGAAACTATAATATTGAAAACTCTTTCCTGTTTTTCTTAAGTACTTTAATATATTCAATACGTAACAGTTTTATTTAGTGTGTGTAAGAAAAATAGTTATTATTATATAGGTACATGGTATAGTTTATTTCAAATTTATATATAACACAAACTTAGTTAAAGTGATGAGCACGCAATATCAAATGCATAATGTGTTTGAGTATGGTATTTATAAATAGCAAGAAAAAAGGCCGCAAGGCAAGAGATTTTCGGCAATTTTAAAAGAAACAAGTTATCAAACTATCAACGTGATATTTTTTAAATAGCTATATATATTTCAAAGTTCAGATGTTTCATAAAAAGAGGGAAAATGTTTTCATATTTTTATATTCCTTTGAGTAATAAAACAACCAAGGAAAAGGGTAGTCAAACTGTGTGCTCAAACTGTAACAGGTCTATTATAACCATTTTATGCCTTATAGTATTAGTTTATGTATAGTGTCTCTTTTCTTTCATGGTTATTTATTACATACATACCCATGCTTCTGTTGGTAGAAAGCTCATATATTGTTTATAATATTATTAACAGTAGTTTTAATATTTGCACTTGGAGTAGCTCGAGGCTATCCCTGTGAAGGTCATATATACAAGCACTGTGCATGTTGCTAGTGAAAGGTGTAAGTATAAGTTTCGCAAATTTAACACGAGTTTGCCCTTCGATTACTTTTAGCTGGAATACAAGTCGCAGGACTTTTTCCTCCTTTTTTTGGATTCGGATGCATGATACATATATTTTTAAATAAAAAAATTAAAAGTTTTTTTTTACATGGGAAAGTTCCGTTCAAACTTGTAATATACTATCTTTGCTTAGATATTTTTTTAGAGTTTTTTCATCATGATTTTCAAGTCTGAAATGAAACTTCTGCTTTCTTTTCGGTGAAAATGTAATGTAACACGGTATAATTTCAGATATCCAACAACCAATGTTGCTTATTACAGATTTTGTTCCACAAAGAAAGTGGGAGAGTGAGCAACAGCATTTAGCAGGAAACAGGCTGTTATTTATTGCCTACTTTGGACAAGTTTCAGTCAGAATAGCTTTACACTTTTTATGCTTCAGACAAACTATAAAACAAAAGGTCTGTATGGGAGCAGAGAGAATTCATAACAAAAACAGCTTTTTGTGTTGAGTGGCCTGTTATGCATTTTGTGAGTGAAATGAAACCAAAATGGGTGCATAGAATTCACAAAGTCCAAAAAGACTTTTTAAACACACACACACACAGATAGGTATGTTTACTTTCCCATACGTATCGCACATATGCATTAAGTCTTTATTTTTAACACACGACGAGAGAAAAACCGTAACTTTTTCCATTTTCTGCTGTGGAAAGCTTTATGTTGGCAATACTAAAACGGAGATGTTGTATTTAGTATCAGAGATGGAAAAGTACATGTTTAATGTGCCTATAAATACATTCACGACATGTGTACGTAGTACGTATAATACAAATCTGAATACAGTTAATAATTATTGTTGTTATTATACTATGAAAAGTACGCAAAAAATGACAATGATATAAGTAGAGCAGAAATAACCACTCCAAAAATATTAACGCGTATTTTTTATATTTCCGTCCTTGTCACTTTCCTTTCCCTTGTGTAGTTAACTATCCTTTCTCAATATAAAAATACACATGGTGCCTACCTTATATATAATTATAGACATATAGCGTGTATTATAGCAAGTATTTTCCCTGTGTTTTATTACAGAACACGCTACCACCCTTAAAAAATATTATTATGAATGAACACATATCATGTATTATATGTATATTGTATACGTTATGTCACGTTATGAATGATAAAATACATCTGCTGTTGCGTCTGCATAATATTTATTATTTTTCTCCTTCTGAATTTCTAGACAACAAGGGTAAAACTTTTTTTCTTCTCATTCTTCTTTTTTCAGCTTTCATCCATTCACGTACAAATTACGCTACTAATACAAAACATCAAAAACTAAGCGTAAAAGTGGCATTCCACACGCAGCAACGTATAGTTTTTAAACTAGTGAAGCAGCAAACCGAAAGAAAAACTATCATCTGAACGAACTACTAGGAAAGTTCTATATGTACTATCATCTGCTGAACTACATACTTATATGTATACCACAACAAGCAGCAGTGCTTCCATTATCAATGAGAATTTATATATGAAGTTTAAAAGCTTCAAAATGCCCACACACATAACCTATACACCTATACTCAGAAAGTAGAGAAAGGGTAGAAACAGTTGAGCAAAAGACACTCCTCTGCTTGCTTTCTTCACTTTTATCGTCTTTCCCTTCTACTAAGAGTTGATACCTCAAAAGGGTTTTGGAGTATACTCGGTAGGTTGACTGTCGGCGTGTGTGTGTGTGTACCAATGTATGTATGTATGTATGTATGTATGTATTGTGTAAAATACACATTTTAGATCTAAAAGTGTTAATGCACTTTTCTTTTCACAAGAGCGTGAAAAGTACTACACTGCAAGCTCAAGATGAGGAAGTGTTGATCATGCAGCAGAGAGAGAAAAGGAGAGTGTGTGTGAGAGAGAGGTAAAATTTTCACCGCTGCTATCCTTTTTGGGAAAAAGGGATACATAAAAACTTGCTGAAGGGCTTCTGCTATTCCTCTCCTATCGTATATACCACCCGCAATACACCGCTGCGATCCTTTATTATAGCAGATAATACACTTTACTACAATGGTGTATAAAAAGGTCTGCCTTGGAATTATTTGTTGACGTGAAACATACAAAGCTTGTCAATGCCCCATGTATGTCAACAAAGTAGACAGACACACGTTAGATAATACACTTTACTACAATGGTGTATAAAAAGGTCTGCCTTGGAATTATTTGTTGACGTGAAACATACAAAGCTTGTCAATGCCCCATGTATGTCAACAAAGTAGACAGACACACATTTAAACTTGTCTTAAAAGTATTTTTTTTATTAGGTTGTAGGTAGCTTTGTTTGGTTTTTAAATTGTAGTATACATATATCCGTGAAATTACCTAGTATGCGATTAGTATATTTGACCGTTCACGTCAATACTCACCAGCAAGGTCCATGCCTATGTAATAATTCGCCACTACAGCCCGTTGACATATTTAACTTTGAGCATCTACTTTGTATCGTTAAATTGTCAAATAAACAATGTTCCAGCATTTGAGCTATAGAGTTATATATACACATACATGCCAGCTACATATTTTTAACTGTTTTAAAAGCGTTTATATTCCTTCACCGATATTTAAAATAAGGGACAAAAGACAAAATGCGACACGTAAAAAATACTTTCACATAAATATGCAGTGGATGCAAAGAGGAAAATGATAGGAGCTAATGTGATATTTCTCACATTTTAAATTAGAAGAACCGGATGCAAATTAAGCTCTTTACTTTATCCCGCCGGAAAATGTAAAAGCAGATTCCCTTTGCCTACACACATCAAACAGATGTAAGCGTATGTAGACATAAACTATTCAGCAAATTGTAGCATAAAACATATTATTTCACCCTTTTACCATGCAAGTACAAATACACTGGAATAATATATAGATTTCATCCGTTATATTGCCTGCACCAAAAGGGAACATGTGTCACAACCAGTCGTTTGAGGATTTACGGAGGCGTTCTTGTAGTATCCAGTCTGAAGAGGATAAACAATTACGCTAGAGATTCTCCCACTATTTTGAAACAGACATAAATATTATATGTACATTTGTTACTATTTGCCAGTTGAAAATGTTCAAACTCATATGTTATTTTTCATATTATGCATTTTGAAATCTCCCCAAAGCATATTTTATTTTTTAGTTGTGAATCATGTGAATAGCCCGTATTGTTGTTGGTGTAGAATACGAGTAGATGACAACCAGTGATTCTTCAAAGTGCATCATACTAGGTAGGTAGGTTATCAGAATTTTTTTTATCTACAGATCGTAGAAGATTTTTTTTATCATCATTGGAAAATGGATAGGCAGCTGATGTTAGTTGTACTCCTTGTAACTGTGAGGGCACACACACCACTCCAACTAAGTGTGAGTTTTTGACAGCTATTTCATCGATCTCTCTATATATTTTTCTCAAGTGAAAGTTCGTAGTAGTCGACAGAGAACGTTATGGATTTTATTAGGAAGTTAGAGGGGAAAAAGGCAGCATGGCTTCATCAAACACGGTGTAAAAAAGACGATCTGCTTCACGGACATGCTTGTACGAGTCTTGTATAACAGTCACAGTGGAATGAAACAAGTTGAATATTTGGAATGTGGTCTAAAAACTGACATCAACAGGAGTAGCAGCAGCTTCGCAGAATACCCGTTCCACATTTTGTATCTCTGTGTTGCCACTTGTGCCAATCGAATCCTTAAACGAAAAGAATAGATGCTGAAAAGGCGAGGGACTATATTTACTCAAATCCAGCCAACTTGTACCGAAACAACTACAAATGTAATACCAACAAAATAAGTAAGGAAAAAACTTTTTTTTTCTTCTTCTTCAAGAGACAAGCATTCTTTTCCCTTTTGTGCCACAAAATAGCACAGGGCTGTAGTCATCATCATCCAGACACCATTTGTGAGCTTATGTGTAGCATATAAGCATATTTTTATATAACATGTAAAATACTCCATGGGAAAGCTCTCACTTACTTTAAAAGTTGTTGATTTTGCCTATTGCATATATTTCACCGCATAATATATTTTTCCCCCACACACAGCTTTAGTAAGGGCTGCGTTTAATAACATGCACACGCTGCAATGTTCTCATCCTACATGTGGTACCAAAACCGATACTATTTTGCTTTGTATGAAGGGGAAAATGCTACGCGCTTCCAGGATTAAATTGACTAGTTAGCAATGCAATCAAAAGGCGAAAAAGCCATTACAGCTAAATTACCGAATGTGATGNATGCTACGCGCTTCCAGGATTAAATTGACTAGTTAGCAATGCAATCAAAAGGCGAAAAAGCCATTACAGCTAAATTACCGAATGTGATGGTGGTGGCTTAATTTTATATCTGTTGCAGACCTAATAAGTTTATATTACGACGTCGTTATAGATTGTTAATATGTCGTCCATGTACAAAGGTAAACTGGGATAAGGCAAATGCATGTACATGCCTATCAGTAATAGGCTATTACATTATGTAGGACTTTTGTGTTTAGCTACAAAAAAATATCCAATGCAATGAGCATTTCCATTTAAGCATCTGCTGTACTTTTTTTTTTTAAGATTCGTGGATCAAGAAAGCATATTACCCTTTAACTGGCTGCACGGCTGCAGTAGCAATATATGGATTAAAAGGAAAGTTAAACGTCACTACATTTCATTGCCATTGCTACATTCAACATTACTATTGATTTGGCTTTGCTGGAGGAAAAGAAATTGCAAAAGGGATAGGGAGGGAATCTAGTCGAAGAACAGAAAATATGTTTCAGCAATATTGTAATCCGGTTTAATCTGCGTTTGCGTGCCCAAATGCCTCAAGTTCTTTTTTTGACTTTTCAAGCCATGAGGCATCTAAATTGCCTGAAAACCCGGGAAAACACCTATAAGGAATGGACAACGTTGTTAAGATATTTAAAATAGAAAACAAATAACCGTTTAGTGAATGAAAATGTTTTTTAAATTTATAGTTGTTATTGAAGAAATTTCTAAGGAAAGGGCGAATTTCGTATGAAGAAAGTTATATAGGTACATTTTTTTGTATTAGTTTGCATCAGCGGGGATTAGACATTTATGTGTTTTACGCACGTTTCGTTTACTGACATCTACACACAGAATCTTCGTCGTCTGTCCGTACTGCTTGCTAAATTACTGTGATGCTTCCAAGGATTCATATTATATACATAAATACTTCGAAAGTTAAAAAAAATCATTTCGATTTTAAAATCTATGACTTCAGTGAATCAATTTAAGCTTGTGTTTACTATATCCGCACAACTTTCATGATTCCCATTGATTATCACGTGATAACTCAAAAAAAAAAATTTATAGACTTCCAAGATTATTTACGTCAAACGGAATCTGGAGTATTACATAATCTTGTATATTATGTATGTTGCCAGTTGCCACTTGCCACTGCCACCCTCCTGCAATATTAATTTTATGATAAGTGTTATGATGATATGTATTTATAGCTGCAACAACGTTATGAATTGTGGATGGAAAGTAGGGCTTTGAAAGTAAATAAACATTTTAATACAAAATGAGTAGGTAGCCTCATAGGAGCAAGTAAAGCTTTTAATATCGACAGAATTGAGATCGAGAATATTAGACCAGGCCAAATTTTCAAGTTTCCCTTTATTATGGCTAATTTTAACTTACAATTTGTAAGTCACTTGTTTTTGTTTCTTTGTAGAATATATTTGGACGCAGCGACAAGTCGACAAGATACGGTTCTGTGTCAACCTCAATAATATGTTTAGTTCACTTTACTTTCTAAACATAATATCATATATTATGTTATTATGACACTAAAATCCAACTTCTTGTAAACATATTGGGCTAGGACGTCATGTATTCCTCTGTAGTATAGAGGAACTTGCAACTCTAGTAAATTAATCTCTTTGTGTATTACAACAAATCTCTCATTTATTCCTACATGACTATTTCATAAGTGGAAAGAAAAGTAGCCTAATAATAATACTTACGACTATTAGAAGTATGTACTTACGACTATAGTGATAGTATACATCACAATAAACTACAAGTAGGAAAAAGGATGTTTACTCGGAACTGCCTTTGGGAAAGTGTAAACTCTGGTTTTATCACCACTACCAATATGTCCCATTCCCCTCCTTTTCAATTTGCGACTTTCGCCGTTTGTGTTATTACTACTTTTTTTTGGTCCGACCCCAAACTTCTATCTTTCTCTTTTACAAGTAATACTTTTGCAATAGCAAGCAAGTACTCTTTAGTTGTTTTTCTCCTAGTTTTACCATTTTCCTTTTTTATGACTTGGTCGATTTATATGAAAAAGAGTATGAAAGGTTTGAAATAGGATTCAGGGTTTCTGTTTCTATCTTGCTCCCTTCTTAAATATTTCCATACCCCTATCAATAGACTATATACTCACATAGTAAATAGTAGGCTGAAGATTTTGAGTGAACGCGAGAATCACTCGCTTTTGCTAAAACTTCACACACACACACACACACACGCATAAACACAACGGCCACATGTAAGCGTTTTTCATTCTCTAAAGAGAATTAAGAGTGAAAATGGAAAGAGAAATATAATCTCAAGGAGAGCACAATGATATCCTTTTTGATGAGAAGATGGAGAGAAGGCCAAGTATCTTTCACTCCGTATGTCTCTGTATCAGTATTCAAGTGCACCAGACAAACTCCAGAAAAACTCACACACACTCAGCTCATGGCAGCGACTCACTCACTCTTTTTCATCACCACACAAGATCTCTTCATATAGTTCATCTAAGGGAGAAAAGCAATCCATATATATGTACATTTCTTTTTACATATCCTTTTCATTCGCAAATAATACAACTCATCATCTTCTCAAGTAAAATGAAATACCTTCTTTTCTTTTTCTATTACACTACTAGCTCGCTTTTCAAGCAATAATAATAGTATCATCATCATCATCTTCTACGTGGCTCGTTTTCTTTTTTTTTCTCCTTCAACTTGAGTAAACCCATCAAACTATATACACATTCATCTGACAGAAGACGAAGAAGAAGAAGAAGAAGAAGAAAAATTTCTCATTTCATTTATGGAATTGTACCGTAGGGATGCATAACTGTAGTTTCATTATACATAAGTGTATGTCTTATAGTCATATGTACTACCAAGTTAAGCTAAGAGTTTGAAGCAGAAATATTATATGTATGTATATTATACGTATAATATACATATCAATATCTGTTTGTTTTTTCTTCCGCTTCTCTTGAAAGAGAACAAGAAGGTGTTGCTTATTTTTATCTCTGGGTATGCCTCTTGAGTACTCTTTCTATCTTTTGATTGCTCAATATGGAGGCATACTCGAACATTGACAGTCAGAAAACATACTTGCATTTTTCTTCTTTTTTTCTTCTTTTCTTCCCTCCATCAAAATAGAATATCGATGAGTCCCTTCCGCATCTCCAAACAACCATCATCAACTCACTTGTTTACACAGTTTGCAGCTGAGCTAGGAGGACTTTTGGAGCTTTTTTTTGGGCAGTGAAAGTAGGGATACTTGGTGGTGCTTGTGCTGCGGATATCACTCCAGGACTGCGTTAGTGTGTGTGGTAGTGATCCTACATTATGTTGGCTGGAGCAGCCGTACTAAACCTAACAGTCCCAAAATCATTCTCTGGTTACATGGGATTTTTACTCAGTTGTTTTTCGTAACTCGGATTGAGAGCAACAACAGAAAAAAGGAACGTTCCTGGAAAATATA
>JAHZNC010001422.1:0-10119 GCA_027744095.1 Zhuqinia jingwanae
CATTGGCTCTCCGGATACACTAGTTGTTTTTACTGGCTGTTGGGTCTGGTAGCGATCTTCTGCTTGACGAGCTATATATTATAGCAAAGCATATAGGTACTTTAATATATGATCAGAACATATATACAGTAGTGTGAAGAAGATTCTGATCAAGATCTATTATTGTTGTATGTGCAAAGAGCTAAGTAGCAAAAGGTATGTATGCATGTCGTAGGGGGAAAAAATTCATCAAGCTCGTTGGTATATGGCAAAGGCATTATTACAATTATTTTAACTTCTCAACAGCAGCAGCAGCAGCAGCAGCAGACAGAATCTTTTATACCCTTTTCATGATGATGATGACTGGTTCCTGTTTCTACTTTCGACATGTCTAGGTTTCTTCGTAAAGTACATTTGAAAGGTTGTCTGGATCTACTTTTGACTTTGCAGCAGCAGCAGCAGTAACCGAACCGAGTTGAGTGAAGGTAAGAAGCCAATTCAGTAAGCTAGAAGGTGTGTACAAAAAAAGGGGCATTTGTAGCCATCAGTCTCCTCTCAAGTCTAAAATATGCCTGAAAATGGAAGAAAAAAACTTCAAAGAGCTACTGGATTGTATCATGTATGTAGGTATGTATATTATGTATTATTACTATACATACATCAGACAATAAGCTGTATGTAATCAGACAATATGTAAAAAATATTCAAAAGTTTTAGAAAAATATGTTATGCCTTTTGCATTTAGGCATGTACACAAAACATAAAAAATGTACATACTCGTAGGTATATTGCAGATATCATGCATATAGTTAGATGAAGAATACTTTTTTTTATCTGATTTCCATCTTTTGCCTGAAGGTATTTGAAATGCTTTTAAGATATGTTAATAGCATCAATAAGTTTAACTTCTGCTATATTGCATTTTTATGTTACCAGCACTAAAGTAGTCAGCAGCAAACATAAGCACTCATTCTTGAGCTACCAAGAAGATGTGATGGTGCAGCAACTGTGTGTATTAATTTTTTTATTCTAAAAACGCATCCGTCCGTCGGTCCGGGCATTTATTCATAAATTGTAACGTATAACTGCTTACTAATATGAATCAGCTTTATATTTCATGACAATAAAACTTGAAAATAAAAGGGTTAAGTTGCCTAATTAGAGCACGTCATCCCCTCTCTGGGGAAGTAAACGAAATTAAAAGCGTAATTAAAATGTTCAGTGTTGGAAATATTTTTTGACTGGGGTATGGCCATATACTTATACTTAGGTAATCAGTTATATGCAAGCATACTTTATGAATGAGTAAACTTCAACACTGATTCTGAGAACGAGTTGCAGCTGCGTATTTCCACCGGCACTGCTAAGAATTTCATTTAATGGTACATTCACAATGGCAAACCACATGCGTTGTCAGCGTCTGTTGGTAGCGTATAGAATTAGGAATTCATTAAAGTCCATTGTTGCGAGGTGGGATGATGGGTGGATGCCTGTTTGTTGCATTTACATCGCAATGGAAAAACGATCAGTCGGTAGCAATGCATGATAATATGGTGTATTATGTTACATGCCCACTTATTATATGCTCATAGTTTATGTCGTTGTATATGCTGGTTTTACCTTTTTCAAAAAAAAAAATACATACAATATTTATGCTGCTAACTTACGTGCAAGAAAACCTGTTGCATATCTCAACAAAGACGAAGCAATGTACTTTTCATCTGTTTCGGATGAATTTTAGGTAGCATGTGTGTTCAGCAGTGCAGTCAGTGCAGTGTATTCTGGTAGCCTCCAGCACTACAATTGGGCTCGCATATAAAAGTTTTAGTATTTTTTCCCTATATTTCACTTAAAGATCAGCAGCACAATGCAATGTTGTTAAACTTTTGGGAATTCGACAACATAGGTATTGTTTTTGGGAGGTGAATGTGTCAAAAGGAAACAGAACGATGACTCCAATCCATATAATTAAGCAACCAGTCAACAGCAGAAGAAGAACACAACTTGTCAGCAACATGACTACTTTTGCGGCTGCGTGCATGTGATGATGTGCACTTTTTTGTTGCTATTTTCCATCCAGACTTATTTCACTGCTGTTGTACTGCAACAGTTGTTGATTGGCACGCTGAAAAGTAGCATGTATTCTGGGAAGAGGAATAAAAATATTTTGCTTGCATATTAAATTGCCAAACATATCAGACCATGCCACAAAAAAAAAGAGCAGCAGCTGAAAGTTAGCTCCTTAACTCTCTCTCAACAAACCTGAAAGCATAAATAAAAAATTGTGTAGATGACATGAAATTGGAGAAGTGAGAATTAAATTAAATGCTCGTTGTGAATTGTAAGTAATGTCATTAGTCATTAAGCCAAGCCATATGAGGTAAAAATGTATAAAAAAATGTCAGGGTAGCTGGCAGCTAGTTGAAAAGAATTTCAATTGTATGAAAAGTAAAGAATATGATTTGCATGAATTACTTGCATGATAATTTGTCAAGTTTGAAATTTTGGCAACACGGATTTTATTTGCTTAAAAAGAAACTTTCCAATTTCCCTGTATCACGAGTTTGAAAGCATCTCATTATAATTATATCTGAATACCTGACCTGTGTTTAAAAAAAATCTTCTTCACTGAACAGTTCACTTTATTCGTTGAGCTCATGTCTATTTTTTCGTATAGCTTTGCATTCCTTGCATTGACTAGCAAAATGATGCTGGAACGTTATTTGTGTTAAACTTTGGGTCACGTTTTCACATCAACGCATGCAGACACACATAATTCATAAAAATTTAAAAGATGCTCTTTAATTTCATGAATATTGTGCAGAATAAAAATAACTTGGTATTTTATCACGTTGAAAATATTTCCATGTCCATTCAGAAAACATTTTCCTTCCCTTCTATATTTTACACCACGTAAGTTTATGATATCCAACCTTAACTTCGGACAACCCATTTCTGTCCACTACGCAAACTTGACTATGAGTTGACTTTTCTCAAGTAACGAGTTAATTTAGACGTACGTTCTGTTCAGATTTTACTTTGATCATATACAAATACAAATCTGACTCGGAATGTCTCCGGAAGCTGAATAAAAATTGAAGTGATTTTTTTCTTGTTAATTACTAAATCGGGTAAAGGTTGTGATCAATGCTACTTTCAAATATCCATATCAGCTGTAATCAGTTGTAGAGTGGATCAATCATGTGGCATAAATACGAATAAAAATCGAAAATAGCATTATTACTATATAATTATATTGTTATTTTAAAAATATGCACAAAAGAGATCATTATTTCGATAAGTGGTTTGTGTCTTAAATCGGGTTTGTCTGCAAAAACAGGAACCCCGTATGCAAGGAAGAAATAGTTCTCATAAACGTTTTTTTAAACTTTATTTCTCGATTCGACTCGTATTGACATTGATGCTACTATGACGTTAGCATTTGAGTACTGTCTTAGCTATTAGATTCCACAAAAAAATACAAATGATATCTGCTGGTTTCCTTAAAATTATATAAATTAGTGGTGTGTTATGTATAGTTGTTGTATAAAAATTCTAAAGTACTTTTGGTTAAATTAGTTAGTTCAATAGCTCATGTTTCCTCATTTGGATACTGATTTACCCTTCTCGATCTGCTGAAGGAGACGGTTTTTAATACGGGGGTACTTGAGACCCACTGTATTCATCTTAAAAGTTCAAATTGCATGTAAATGAGGTAAGGATTCACGATTAAAAAAACCTTGTTTATGTCCATTAACTGCATACACAATTACAAAGCATAAATGATTGTGAATTATGTTTGTCATTATTTCGAAATAACAAACGTATTAGAGATTACAATTAATAGCATGGTTAAAAAAGTTCCATGACATGATGTATATTTTAACCAGTATGTGAAAAATCAGTTACATATTACAAGCAAGCAATTATCAAAGCTGACCATGTGCTGCCATCCTTATTATTACAGAGGCAAAAACGATAAACATTCATCGTGACGGATTTAATTTTAATATTACATCTCGGCTATTTTAACATTAATTCGGTATGTATTTATTTTAATTGGTCAATGCAGTTTTTATCTAATGATAAAATTTCCCACAAGGCGCAAAAAACAAAGCTCTGATTATGTTTCTGCAATATACTAGTGATTAGCTTCGACATGTCAAGCCAATTAATTAATTTGGCATTATACATTTTATGTTTTTATTAACCCGCATTGAACTCTAATATCATTATGAGTCATAATTTATGACATGTAAATAGGGTTACTTGTCAATGTTCTATAAACATTGTAAATAATGTGATCATAAAATTTCTACCATTTAGACTTGCGATAGCCCATAATAACATTCGTTAAAACATTAAAATGTCATTCTTTTCTTAATACGCGTTTTATATTTTCTACGCAGTTTAAAAAATCAAGGTATAACGTAAACTATGAAATACTATAAATAAATTCTTTTAACTTTCTTCAATCCGATTTTTAGATGTACGTTTGTATGCATACATATATAAAACTTAAACGCAGCTACAAAATATAGATGTCAGCTCGATCCACTCTGGCATTACAATCTATTTTGCAGGCTTCAAATCTGTCTGTTTTATGGTTGCTTTTATCCAATAAATCTACAATGCTTAGCTGAATTAGTTTGCATGTTTGGGCATGTTCTCTTGGAATATCATATAACATGCTTGATATTAACTTGCATATATACATGGACAATTGAGAACCCACATGTATTCATTGTGGCCTAATTGGTAAATATATAGTGGTTTTGGATTTTCATTCAGTAGTAGAGTCGGTGACCAGATGAAAACCATGTATCACAATCAATCACCATTAAAGTTGTAGTTTCATGCTAACACAAGCTTGTTCTGCGTTTGTCTGTAATTATGGATCACTGCAATACAAAACATAATTGGAAAAGAATAGCCACATAGTACAACCAACCAGCAACACGTGTGATCTTCAAGATTTACATTTTTTGCTGTTAAATCTCAATTTGTCTGACCACACTTGTGGCATTGTATGTAGAAATGATTATACTAGTACACGCTTCCACGATGATTTTACAACTTCACAATGATGTTCAAGGGGAATTTCATATTATGTTACAAGACTATTAGTCTGGTGCGCAACATGGGAAGGTTGGAGGTAAAATAATTATGGCTCCACAGCCAAATTCACACCGGTCACCGGCTCAGGTACTAATGGTAGTATACCTAATAATAATAATCATAGAAAAAATGAATTGCGATATACCAAACAATGTTTTGTCATTGTGCATATCAGCCTTACAGTATTCGTATGATGACTTTCAAACAGCCATTTTACTTGGACATCAATAGACAAATATTTTGTACATGGAATCGCAACGCATGTCCTGAGTGATAGTGGAGCTCTCACAAATTTTATCTCGATACCTTTATCAGTTTATTATTATAAATTCAATTAATCTTTGATGGGGTTAACAGTCTCCAAAAGTAACCGGTGTTTTTGTTTAGTGTGTAAATGTAAATATACATAAGCTTTATAGTCTAGTTGGTTCAAGTATTATATATACTCATCTACTCGCCTGTTGGTTTTTGTAATTTATGCACAGCCTGATTTTTAATTTCAGAGGAAGCAGAAACTTTGAACATAAAAATCGAAAATGGCATCTTCAGAAAAAGTAAAAGCGAAGATTTATCTGGTGCGACAGTAAGTACTAGTTATTGAACAAAAAGTTTAATATTTATGATAAATTGTAAAAAATAATATTAATGTTTTCCTGAATTATGAAATTTTGAATAGTGGAGAGTGCTTAGGAAATGTACAACAACTAGCAATGGAGCCGTTTGATGACATGTTAACTCAAGTCGGAAAGGATCAGGTAAAAATGCTTAAAAAATAAGAATTTCTAAATACTTTTGACTGCAGTTTTGCCTTCCATAACAGTTAGTAATGCAGATGTTTGTAATTACACCGAACATTTTTAGTACTTTAATAATTTCTCTCACGACAGGCCACTTTACTTGGACAATGTCTAAAGAAGGTTGCATTCACGCGGGCTTATGCAAGTGATTACCCAAGAACGTTTGAGACGGCGCAACTAATTTTACGACAAAATGAAGTTTCCGACGAAAGTATTCTTAAAGGAGAAAAAAGGATCAGGGAAAGGGTAACTATTTAAATAAATGCAGTAAATGTATTATATGACTTTACTGTGCAAATTTTATAAATGTGCAAACTTTATGATTGTATGAAGAAATCATTGGGAAGATCGCTAATTTCATTTCATTGGATTAATATAAACTGTCATAGGATTACACTGGGATACTAAACCAAAAGGCGTCAGTTGCATTTAACTTATTGATGGATGCCATGAAACAGGGGACACGCTATCTAGACGTCCAGATGCCAAACAGTGAGACGGTTAAGCAATTTGAAGAGCGTCTCATCGTTTTTTTCAAAGTGACAACTAAATACATAAAGAAAATAAATTCAATTCTGTAAGTAAGTTTGAAGTTACGTTTGAGAAAACTAGCATCAGCGCATATATACATGTTTTTCTTTAGGAACTAATCCAAGATTTGAAGAAGAGTCCTTCTAACGAAGAAAATATCTTGTTGGTGTCGCATGGTTTAACCAATCAGCGACTTATGGTTCTCTTAAATCAACGTCCAAAGGAGTTTGGAATTGAGAGTTGGACTCCTAATCTATTTTGCGAAAAGCTGATGCGAAACACAAGTTTTCACAAATTGGGGCTGGAAATACCCAGAGATGAAAAAACATCTGTGACCGGGGAAGTTGAATATCCTCATTACCGAGAACACGTCACCGGCAAGGCAGTTGAGATGGACCCCAAGGTTCGTGACAAGGAAGGTGTGAAAGATGCAAGGAATTATACTTTTTTGGAAGAACGTCAAAGTGACCTTGCTAATTTTGAGGAGGAGACCACACATTATTGTAAACCAGTTTAAAGTATTGTTGTCTAATGAATTGTTCATTTGTTGTTCCTATCCAAGTGCTGGTGTTATTGTTGTTGCAAAATTACTTATTACTTAATACTTACAATTACAATGCAGAAATACTACAAGTGAGATGAAGGAAAAAAATTAAAATATTCTCTCAACTCAATATTCAATTACCACGATTCTGAAACGTGTCATTATTTCATTTATTGATGCACTCAATAAATACATTTGAACTAGTAACACCTTGGGTGACATTTGTACTTAAATCTTCACTCTAGTAATCGAATAGAAATGAGACCTGCTGGAATTATTGATAAATATGAGCATATTTTTTATAAATATATCATACTCATCAGTATTAGCCGTGACAAAGTTTATTTCACCAACATGAAACATTAACAACGCGCATATCAGTACTGGTGTGGTGATTGACCGCGGTTTTGATTGACTGTATCTGACTCTGACTACCACACAAGGCAGTGTTGTAAAAAATCCTATTTGTTACAAATAACATAATGTATAGTCTCATTATTACTCTTGCCAGCTTAAGATAACAGCAAGTGTTTTCACTTTTGTTGCTCCATTCTTCCAAAAAGTTAACACAGTTGTCGAGACGGCTACAAACATAAATTAAAAATCTAATGACAAAAAATGACCACTCCAACTTTATCTGTTATAGCCAATCAAGATAGTTGTGCAAATTTTATTGGTGAATGTCTATACATATTGGACGGACAATGTTGAAAAAGTCAAGAATGAATTTCAAGCTCATATAAGTTTTTGCAATTGCAATTTGGTGAAATGTAATGCAGTGTATGGTACAGTGATACACCTTTTTAAAGTTTTTATGATCCGACGACAAGACTGTTAAGATCAGAGGTTTTCTGAGTCAGCGCACAATGCACACAAAGAGCACGTGTAATGATGCACTTTAATTGAAAAGTTTGCACTGCACACATCAGTGGAACGAGTGATTTCATGGCTTGTGCTTATTTCCCCGTACTTTGTTAATTTTGATGAGAGATAAAACAATTTTCAGTAACTTGGTGCTTTTGGAGTAACGGCGTAAACTTTACCGCATGTTTTTTTAAATGATATTTTCTTTTTAGCAGCTTTATAAGCCTGTACAGGAGAAGCAACAACGATTTGCACAAAGACAATTTATTCAAAATCACTTAATTTTTCAAAAAAAATATTGCTCTGCAAAATTGCAGCAACATTTTGTGCAAATTTTTAACGATTGTGCACTGCAGACCTACTATCACGCTAATTATTTAAATGAGTTAAATGCGTAGGTAGAAAATTTGTTTAATATAATGTGCATCATGCATGTATGTACTTGTATGTAGTGTGATGTATGCTTTTATTAATGCGTACTAATAAAAATTCTCGTTTTTGTGTGAACAAAATAAATTCTTTCACGCACTTTTGGCGAATTAGTACTTGTTGTATTTATGCTAATAAACCTTGCGGTATCGGATAATTATTTAGGTGATATGCTTGATGCAATGTTATGATGATTGACTGTCTGACAACGTGTGTTGGCGGACGTATATACAAAAACGGACAGATAAAAAAGGATAATAATTATGGCAAGTAGATAACGTGCAGCTTTTGGCATTTGAGCAAGGTAAATTCATTATTCAACGCACCGTGAAATAAAAACATGCGTAATTTGTACCGTAATCAAATTTTTTTGTTTGAATCTCTAATGAATTCCATTCTTACGCAGTTTTCTTCTTAATCATCAAGCATCATCCCATCATCGGGTGATTGCTAGCACGCAGCGTGAACAATGCAAACAAGCCTAAAGTTTTTAAACAAAAATCTTTCCTTCGAGAAAGTACACTGAAACAATGGCCGTGATTACGCACGATTAGTAGGTAATTATTTCCTATTGTAGAAAGTGGCAACATAATTTTTATGTTATGACACATCACAATTCCCAAAAAAAAGTAGTGATTTAGCGTGTCAAACCAAAGTTTTGCCGGATTTCACGCAAAGTAAATCCAAATCTAATACCTACATAGATACATAGTATACCTTTTTAGTACTTGTACATCAACGTGAAGTAAAACACCTCCAATCAGCAAAAAAAATTGACCTCATGACCAGAGAAGAAAGATATATAATGCAATGAAAACGGCTGAGGAGAAATAGAAGTGATTTACGAATAAAGGAAATATTTACATTGCCTTGAACTTCCTTTTACCTTTAAAAATTAAGGAAGGACAGCATTAATAATTTCTTCGTTCGAGATACAAACAAAAATCGTGTTTATTTTGCTGTTGCATGCAAAGCAAAAAGCAATGTAACTTACGACACCCTGTTTTTATCTATCATGCATGGAAGATGAAGCCACTTCTTGGCTTTCATATCCTCATCCATTTTTTATACGCTATCTGGACTATGGCCCCTGAATTAAAAGAAATCCTTACATCGGTTGATGCATTAAAATTGAAACATAAAAGCGAGTACACTTCCGTAGGAGGTTGAAGTTATGAGCCCCGGCACCGTACCAAAATCGGAAAATCAGCCAATGCCCATTGCACCTACAAGTTGCAGGTATGCCATTTTGTTGCCTTCTCGATAAAATTTACAACCCTTGTCACTATATATTTTATTCTACTTTTCCCTTACTACACAGCCTTCTTTCTAATGTTAAATTAAATTGCGTTTACAGTCCTAAAGAATAGCTAATTTAGCTTGAAAGTAACATGGATTGTCAAAACAAATTATTGTAAAATTCATAAAATGATACTCAAGAAAGTTATGATGTTACAGAAAAATGTATGCATAATATATAGTTACATAATATCAACAACATCCATTCCAGTTATTGTAATCACCCTTCCTCTTATCATGATTCACATTGAATTTTTCTACTGTGCAACAACTGTTATTATTACATAAAACAACATTGGAGATGGTAAGCTTAATTACTTTATTTTACGAGTGCGATTATGCATACATCAATACCCTTTAGTTCCAACTTGCAATAAAATCTTGATAATCAACAGTTACTAGATTTCGGCTGTAGGTCAGTGAGTAACGGGAAAAATAAAAAGCGCATGCAACGCATTGCAACGTAAAAAATTAGGTACAAGATAGCTTAATCATTACGTAAAATACATCTACTTTGACTCTCTTTTTTCCGTGAAATCGTGTGACTACCTTCAAAGG
>JAHZNC010001423.1:0-40978 GCA_027744095.1 Zhuqinia jingwanae
ATTTATCTTCAACGAGAAAAAATGTATTAAATATTATGACTGTATATTTGACTCTTCCCTGGCCTCTAATAATTTTTATTTTTATTTAAATGGATATATATATATATAACAGAGAGATATATTAGGTTGATCTACTGGATGTGGGCAAGGCATTCATATAAAAACAAAATTTATAGGAGTCATCAAAATAAGGAATAGTTTGTTTCAATGTGTCTACTATACCTTTTTTGCGTTATTGAGAAATATAACTACTTCAAAACATGAACGAGCCCCTGAGTCCAGCCTCAAAACCGTTCGAACGCTGTAATGCAGAATTTTGGGCGTGTAACTTTAAAACTTAAGAACAGTTTTTTTAGAATGCTGAATTAGTTTAAAAAAATCTATTTTCTTATCCTGACCCAAAGGAATAATAACCCTTGAGATGAAATCAGTAAAAAGTTATTTCTTGTCCTAATGCAATTGTGCCAAGTTTTTCAACAAAGAGCATTACTGCCGGACAGCCAGGCAAACTCGTCATAATAATTCATTGTATACTGCGTACAGCGGTTCTGAGTAAACGATTGGTTTTGCAACAACCTGGTCAATGCAATGGCTTGTCCAGCTAGGGATTCACCCGTATCTTCTCTCTACTACATCACCCACCACCGTCACCACACTACCGTGCGGCAGATGTGCCGTAATATTTATCGATCACAGGGAAATGCTAGGAAGCCCCCCATTAGTTTCACCAACAAAACTGACTTTTGTCACGATCAGAGAATTGTATGTGATTAAGCAGTACATCTATTTGAACTGGAACGAAAAAAAATGTATTTTTGTATTCAGTGTCAGTAGTGCATAAATTCATTGTAAGAAGACCTTTCTATTATGTATTTGCATTTTTAAATAGGGCATATACGGAGAATCATTTTTAAAATACGATTGGTTCATTTTGCCAGTAACTGTACGCACATTTTAACTTGCATTATAAACAACACTGATGAGTTCCGACAACACGTCATGGAGTAGGAAAAACTTGAAAAATGAGTAAACCACAAAAAAGTGGTGTGATGTGTGATGCAACACCAACGCCACATCTTTGCCACTATCATGTCATCATTTAAAAGGTGGATATTAAAATTCACTCAAGGAAGGAAAATACCTGTGAGAACTTTTTCTCTTAAAAGTAACCAAGTCTTTGCCCACTCCAGCACGTTTTCCAGTAAGCCCTCATTACTAATTTAAACTAAAGAACGGTGGTGTCTCTCGCTCGGCTTAAGGTCAATAGTTGACTACTTACGTAGCTTTGTGGGCACACAAAGAATGATGATGAAAAAGACTGATGACAAGATTTGATCTTCTGCTGTGGCCTTGCACAACAATATGTGTTTGTTTAAGGATTAAAATGATGATGATGATGATTATCATCATCATCGCCACAAAGATCGCGGAGACATCTTCAATGTCTGTGTCTTTTTACATTTCCCTGTGTTGTGTGGGTACATATTTTTATCCCTCATTCAATCACCGTCTCCACCACAAGGCACTGTGCCCTAGCCACAGCAATCAGTTAGAGAAACTCAATAATAATAATAATACCTAATACTTTTGTTATGTTTATTTGTTAACGGAATCCCTATTAGGTTTATCATCATCACAAATAATGACAATGAGGAGAATATATGGAAGCAACAAAGGGGATTTATTTATTTGCCTTTTTCGCTGCTGCCACAATCATCACACAATGAAAATTGATGATATTGTCGACTTTTCTCTTTTTGTTTATACACCACACATAATAATAATAATAATACTATGGCTAGATATAATGTATACACATTATGTACATTAGGTATATTATCCAACTTTTTGTAACAAATAATCTTGGTTGAAATGGTATTAAAGCGTGTATGAAAAATAAATAACATTATTATGCGTAAACCGCAAATCTTTACCGAGGCCGTGCTTGGTTTTAATACGCAAACACATCCACCAAAATACTAATAGGGAGGGAACCCTTCTTGGTCCTTCAAAATTGTACTCACAACAATCAGGTGTATTTCATATTTTCGTTTTTTAAGTCTATTTTATTCTTGCTCCATGAAGTAAAGCTTTGTTCATTGAAAAATACTCGTAGTATGTCCTCAAAATATCGTTTACTCCTGAGAAAACAATATTTGTTTCTAAGGACGGGATGAACATGTTTGTCCTACACAATGAAAATACTCCCACGATTTGATTTGAAACAATACAGCAACAGCAGCGGTCTTGCTGTCACGAAACATGGTATTAAGCGACTGTGATTCATGTAAATGCACAATATCTAGACAGAGAGACAGAGACCGTCTCTTTGAAACTTGTTGGAGGTAGGTTTCAATTTTGAATAAATGTTTATAAACATTTTCAAGTGTATTTTTGTATTTCATGAGCCCCGAAAAAAAAACGTGAGAGCGGGGTCTAACTATCCTTGATCAAGACGGTGGTGTGATGTTGACACCAAGTTGACTTCTCATAATAGTAATGTAATAAGCTATTGTCGCACCCTCAATGGTTGTTGTGAATGGTAGTTCGTCAACAGCAGTGTAGCATTCACAAAAAACGGTGGCAGTCTCAGAAAAAGTTTCTTTTTTTTCCTTCAAATTTTACGTTTACTACCGTTGCGTCGCTTTTTATGTTGTCGAACTACACTGCTGCGCAATTGAGGAGTCGCTTTTAAACTTAAAAAAAAACTTTGTCCAGAGAATACTCGATCTAAAAACGTAAAGTAAGTACCTATATTTATAGGTAAGAGGTATACATGCAAACACTCTGGACATTTCTTACATATAAATACAAGAACCTCGGACTTTGAGTCGAGTCTTCATCACCATCATCAGCATCGTCGTCGTCATCGTCATCATCATTACATCATCCGCTAAAAGTGTAATAAACCTGCTTCACACCGTGAACAAGACAGGGTTTGTTGTAGTCATTCAGCAGCATTGTCTTTACGGAACGGACTCGGCAAAGAACACAGAGGAAAAGGTACAAGAAGACGCGAGAAAAAAAAAGTGGAAATGAAATGGCAGCAGGAGTAGCAGCAGCAGCAACAGCAGTAGTAGTAGTTGCTCTTTTACTACACATTACAATCTTAACCATATAATACATATATATGTAGCATACCATATAGGTATACACACACTTGCACACACGGCAAGTAGGAGACGATGTTTTCAGTTGACGTCGACGACGTGGTCGTCGCCTCAACCCGATCTTATCTGACCTCTGATCAAATACAAGAGAGGGAAAGTCCCTTCTTGTAATAGCCCTTTAATGACTCCAGACACAACCTTGTATTTCGTACTATTACATGTTTACTGCGACTGCAATGATATAAATCCTTATTATAAATGCATTATCCCTTTCGCTCATTTTATATATATATATATTATTGGAAAAATCCAAGTTTCCATTTACCTATATCAAGACCAACAAAAGCGATATTATCGCTCTTGTATACGTGTAGAGTATAAACCTATGTAGGTATACATATTGTGTGGCTCTAAAGCTTCCTGATACAAACTTGTACAATGAAGCCAAGTTTTCTGTTGATCTCTCTCAGCGAGTGAGCAAAGTAGGCAAACAGACTCAATCATGATGAACAATCACCCTTTTTTTTGCTGTCTCTCTGTTATTCTGTACGAATCGACTTTGCGTTAAAAATTGATAATAATGTAACTTTGATACGATTGCTGTTTTTTTTTGCTTTTTTTTTCTGGTGAAGCGACTCGTTAGGAAAATGGCCTATTGTTTTTCTCCTCCCTGCAATTGTACGACAAGTGGTTTTGTTGCTGTTTAAGAACAAGAAAAAAAGTGCAGGAAAAAGCTAGGAAACATTGGTCGCTTGTTGATATATGTATGTATACACAAGGTAAATAAAAAGCCACCTGCACCTACCACTATACCATTTACTACACCTTTTGCAGTAATTGTTCTTTTTTTTCTGCTCCTTTTTCAACATGAAAACCTTTTAGGAAAAGAAAGCTGAAAAAGCAATATGATGGCTATTATGCCCGAATTACAATTTCTACGGTTTCTTTAATAATCTATACTACGCCTTGACATTTGGACAATAATACCTAGTTTAATATGCCATGTAATCATTGTGTTTGTCTCGTTGTATTTGTATTGTCATTGTCACTCTTGCTCCTTGTATAATAAATACAAGGAGAGAGAGAGAGAGTGAGAGAGAGAGAGAGAGAGAAGCAATATCAATAATGACCATTACTATTACTACTATATAGGCTCTCCTCTCTACTTTTATTTTCAGGTGTAGTGGCCAAGAAAAAAAAGTGAATTAAACTACCATTTGAGTCAGTATTTTTTGAAATGGTTATAATAATGGTTGAAGAGCCATTTCAACTAATTGTCCATTCATGCTCATGAGGGAAAACGCTAATTGTTATGTGCTCACTGCTCCTCATTTCTCACGCAGTTTGCTTTCTATCTGCTGAGGAGGGTTTGGTCAGTCAATATACTCCTATATTGGTTTTTTTCCACATCTATCCAACTGTCCAACCAAAGAGCATTGGCAAGCAATATGGTTTCTCCCTCCCAATTTTTTTATAGTTTGGTAGTCTAACATGCATACATTTAAAAAAAATTACTATATAGTCTATATTGTATTGGATTTATGTTTTTTTTCAGTGTTTGTGTACAACCAGTGGCGGAAAAGACCCAACCCTAGAAGGGAAACATGTAAAGGAACATGGCGTTAATATTTGAAATTTCGTCAAAACATCGTCTCATTGCCAATTTCTCGGTTTTTGTCAGCTATCATATGAATTGGAATGACAAAAGAACTGTTTACTAAATAATACAATAAGCATCAACGTACGAACTAATTTTGCGGACATTTTTCCATATGTTCAACTCTGTGTTGAATTGTCACACATATTCAAGAGCTCCTAATTACCTGTACAATATAATATTAAACTTCCCAGCTTAACTTTCAGTACGGGCGTACAAATAGTACATAAAAATGTTGACCAAATGTCCAAACTTTATGCATGCGTTGTTGATCAACTCTTAAAAAGTAATTTCTATTTTAGACAAAAAATCTATACAATATCATCTCATGCAGCGAACATTTCCTCCCTGTAATAATTTTACAATGTCTGTATGCCCTAGAAAGTCTCCAGTTGCCTCTGTTTCCGTTTTCTAGGATTCCTGACGACAACAAACAAGAAAATGAGGACGACGACAGTTAGTAGTAGTAGTGTGATCTTTTTCACTGGTCTGTGTGATGTGATGATGTGATGCGATCTACATGTATATGCATCTCTAAAATACACATTTTCACTCCTTTTTGCTTTTTCATACACTCTCTCACACAATGACATAAAAGACAGGACAATTCAAATCCAGAAAAAACAGCAAAGAGTCAGTTGTATTTGGGAAATAGTGTGTATGTATAGCATTTAATCTCACACAACAACAACAACGTATAAACGAGAAAAAAAAGGAGCAGGTTATATAAATGGAAACATCGAGTGTGTCGTCTGTCCGTCGCGGAAAAGGGATAGACAAGACTCGCTCTCTCTCACTCACTCGTGAATGTTCATCATTCCTTTCCTACTACACACTACACTTCAAAAACTACAACAATAATATAACTCCCAAAAACTCGTAATGTTTTGACAAGCACAAAATCCTTTTTGTAAAAGCTGAAAAGCACTTTTATTCGTGACTACACGCTCCAATGTATATATATACATACATGCATGCATAACAAACATACAAGAACAGTCCCCACGCCAGGCAGACACCTACATCACAGTTATTGTTGGCTACACAGTCACAGTCTTCTACAACTACAACAACAGTAGCTATATGTATACCTTTTTTTTGCATGTGACTTGACTTTGACTTGCCTCCTTTAGTTTTTAGCTTAAGGCCCTTCTTTCTTATTTTCCCTTTTACTTCCTTCCTCATTTTCCTGTTATTATGATACATTGCTTCATGTTGACTCAGTTTAATAATAAAGCTCACAATCAGTTTCATATATGTACACATATACCCATACATCAACTTATTGTTTTATTTCCACTTGATTTTTTGGTTTGTAGTTAGTTAGTCAGTCAAAACTGTTCTCATTCAAGTAATCATCGTCATGATCATCATCGTTCCTTATGAACAGATAACAGGTACAATAGGAAACACACACTTCATTTTTTTTCTGCTGCTGTTCCATGTTCACTTCAATAAGCCTACTCATCACACAGCAGCAAGCAGCAGTAAAAGTCAGCCTGTGGTCTAGTCGATGCCAATAAACTGTCATATCATGTCAAAAATTATAACAACACCAAACTGTTTATTTACTTATTAAACCCCTTCGTGAAGGAACCAAAAAGAAAAGGAGAGAAATATCCGTGATGATGAGTAAGTCAATCATAAAAGTTTGGATGTTTTGGTGGATGCGCTATATTTAGCCTTTCTTATAGATTCTTTTCTGTTCCTTCATATTTTTCCGTCTAGCTTAAAAACGTTGTCAGTATAGCAAATATCACATTAGAAACTTAAGTCAGTGCCAAGACATATTTTTTAATAGTTTTATTTTTTGTGCAAAACTTTTTTTTATTCTTGCTTTTCTTTCCAAGCGTATATTTTTTTTATTACCCAGTCTTCTCCCAAAGTGCAGTCAAATATGGTGATCGACAACTTTTTCTTGATTTCTCGACCTATAAAAATATTGATATCTAATATTTTTTCTGGTAGGATTTCCAGTTAAATGCATTTTGTTGTAAAAGAAACTTTATTTGATAAGAAAAAAATGCAACTGATTCAATTCACTTGGTGTTGGCTTATCCATCCATACATACATATTCAAGAAGTATATGCGTATATGTCCAAAATGAAGATTTGCTTTACTGATACGAAATTTTTGCTTAATTCTTGCCGCATCTTGAAATTATCTCTCCATAATCAGATGAGTTTTTATGAAGGAAAAGGTAATAAATTATTATAATCATTATTTAAATCAGGAAGATGTTCTGATGATTTTGTATTTACCGACAAGAAAAGTGTGATAAACACAAAGAAAATTATACACACTAGTGGACAACCCTAATCTAACTTTTATATCTTACTTTTTTTATAGATACCTATTATTATTTTACAACATGGCTATTTTCATTATAAACATTAAACATGTACTTGTACATTGTTGCATACAGAGAGGTTGTGAAATTATTATTTTTTCGGTACAACAAAAATGTAATGTACACATACTTACGTGCACAAATATCATTATAATAATAATAATAATTCGGAAGTATAATTTTTAACTGTGTGATAATTATTAAGAAGAGTTTCGTTTCATGTATGCGGTGGTACGGCATTAAAATGTATGTAAAATAGTTGTAATAATAAAAGCAATGTAATATTCCGCTGTACTTGTTTTTGTACCCTCCCATGTTTTTTTGGGGGGGAATAGTGTAGTAGCAGTATTGAGCTGCAGTCGCAAACGTCTTAATTCAGCTTGTCCAGTTTACGGATGACGAGCTTCCAACCTCATTACCACTTGGGTTGATTTTGCAGAATTAATTTAATCACTTCTTTTTATATTCTCTTTGCTGCTCTCTCAACTCAATATATATACTATATTTTTCTTCTTCCCCGCTGCATGCATGGGTAATTAAGGTTTGTACAACACAAAAGAATATTACGTCGAGTATTAATAAGGTGTAATAATGCTGTGTGAGAGATGCTGATAACAATATAAATTATATATACTATGTTTGCATGTTATACAATTTTACATTTTGCTACAATATTAAAATTGTAGCGCGTTATTGCTGCTGCTGCTCTTATATTGTTTCTGTTTTTTTTTCCTCAGCGACTTTTAAAGAAATAATCAGTAGCTACTTGGTAGTAAGTACGGTAGTAGCAACAACGTCATATAAATTGGAGAAAAATACCTATTTACATACATATACATACATTCATATTATGTAAATATGTATGTTATATCAGGATGATTATATATAAGTAGGTATATTGGGTTAAAAAATACAACATTCACAGGTTACATTGAAACAAAACAAAGTTCGGTAAATCTGCGACAAGCTGCAACAAAACAACTGGACTGCAGAAAGAAGAAGAGGCAGTAGAAAAAAAAGGACATGAATGGAAATACGGAAGATCAATTGAGTTTAAAAGTAATAATAATACACGCCTCTCTTTCTGTAAAAAGAGGTCGTTAGTTATACAGTTGTATAATATTATGATATTATATATGTTGCATGTATGCGTACAAAAAAACACTATAAAGTACTCGTTTAATTGTCCTTATAGGACTGTCCCCTTTTTGGTGTTTTTTTTGGTCGTCTGAGAACAGGGCAATTACAGAGGGACAACAATGCCATCATCTGATGACGGCACCCTTTGCTCTGCAAGGTGTGGGACACATAAAATTAAACTTGATCTTGTTACTTTTTTTTAAAGGCTGCTGTTAAAATGGAAACTGGACTGGATATTATTACGACGTGTTTCTTCTGTCCGCTTTTCGGCTTTTCCTCTCGTCATGATGAAACAACAATCAGCCAAGAAAGCGTTGTTGTATAATATGTTATTATTTCCTTCGTTTTCATAATCATGGATACTTTGCACGAAATGACGAAATCATTTTTTTTTTCATTCTTATTTACTGTCTCGTCTCGCGTCTAAACTAGGAATTTGTTAAAGAATAAAAATAATGCTGCCTTTTTTTCACAGTGACAAAAAAAGACAATCATCCTTAAAAATGACACACTTTAAATAGAGGAATGGTCAGCAAAGTCACGGAAGGTTATAAAAATTATATTTTAAACGTTTTTGTCATGTTGTCTGGGGCTAGGGCAAGGCAGCTATGTATGTGGAAAATAGAGCCACGCCGAAAAATTCCCTATTTGGAATTTCACGTGTTCTTCTTGTATCTCTGAGTACGCAAATTTTTTATTATATCTTTTGTTGAGTTGAACTTTGGACGGTTTAGTTGATAAAAAGCAACAAGAGTACATGTCTTTTAATCAAAATACTTTTGTTTTTTATCAATTAGAATTTCTGACAAGGAGCACCTACGCAATTAAATCCGATACAGTAATCATCATCATGAAAAAATAATACTTTATCGATTGCGACGCAAGCAGCTTGCTTTATGTTAAGGCGTGTCAGTCAACATTATATAATAAAATATATGTGTGTATTTCTTAAATATTTTATCTAATCATTTATCTGAATTTAAACAGAACTTCAAAATATATAGGGATTTCAAATGTTGACGCCAGATTGTTTGTCATTTTTGTTTGCATGTACACAAGCATGTAGGTATACTATTTACTGTCTACCAACTTTATTTATAAAATGCTCACAAAGCTTAACCTTAAAATATTATGCATAAATGTAAAGTTTACACTTTTTTTGCCATCTCGGCATGTTTCCCTCCTGTTTTTTAACCTTGCATACATTATACATAATACATACACAATCGAAAGTTTAATGATAATTCAACTACTCAATATAATATATACTTTATTTAATTACATATCATTAATTACTTCACAAGTATATATCCAGATTAAATGATGTGGACGTAATTGTGTGAAATTAATAAGATCATTAGAGATTTTTTTATATACTTTGCTGGTGATGATGATGATGATGTGATGATGAAACAGGCCAAACCAGTGCACTGCCATACATTATACTGCTGCTGCTATTACTGTGCGGCTCTTTTCTGAAGAACAAGTATACATTATCTCTTAGACTCTGTCATTTTGTTACCTATGTATAAGAACATTGTCATATAAAAGAGCTCATAATAGTTTGTTGATAAATGATGCATGATAGCAGCAGAGAGCAAAGGAGTTGTATATTATTACAACTAACTATATAACAATATGTGACAAAATGATATGCACACATCATATTATTATAACCCTTATTATTCTAGATAATGTGTTTCTATTATTACGAGTTACACTACTACAATAAATCACCTTGTTCTTTGATAAAATTTACATTGTCTAATAACACAAGTTTAACAATGGATGAGGAGGCAGAGAGAAGCAAATCAGCTATAGGCATGGATGGATAGATTAAGAAGTATAATATACTCTTTAAAGATCATGACTGACAACCGGAAAACATTATTTTCCGGTCAAAACAGAAGTACAAGAAAAACTCTCACGGTTTCTTGAATTGATGAATCAGCAGCAGTTCAATAGAGTTGATCTGGTAAAATAGAAAAAAAAGAGACCTTCACACAAAAAGAAAGAGAGAGAGAGAGAGAGAGAGAAAAGGAGAGAGAGAGAGGCAGAGACAAGCTTTATTTGTTGCTACTACTACTACTACTTCATTCCCTACCAGTACCACCACCACACAGTCGAACAACTCCTTTATTTTGTGTAAATAAGCAATTAAGCCATCTCATTATGAACCCGGAGCACAAACGCATACGAAAAGAAGATATAAACAAAAAAAAAGGAAAGAGAGAAGGAACTCCCCATATGTAATGCACACATATATGCTCTGCGTACATAAGTAAACGTCCATGTAAAAATGTGTAAACTGGGTATTATTTTTTTAACTGGTGGTGGTGATAGTGCAGAACAACATAATAGCCGTTGATACATGCTGCTTGCTGGTTTGTATATAGTTTATTCAATACACCACCACCACCACCACCAACCAACCAACCACCACCACCTTGCTCTCATACCATACCTACCTAAATATTATGCAGCTCTTGTATTCAACTGCTTGGGTTGATATGTTGTTTTTTTTTCACTTGCAAACTGCATAATTCACATCCATCATCACTACTGCTTCCGATTCTAGCAGGTTTTCCAAATGTTTAAAAATGTTAATTAGCCTTTGTGTAATGAGTTTATATCAACGGAAATTTGCACAGTTGAAAAACATTGAGAACACGAACCGCACAAATAAATAAAAATATACGTGCATACTAAGTACGTATTATATTATCCCAAGAAGAAATATAAGCAGAGAGGGGTAAAAAAAAATATATGAGCGAGCAGCATACCAAATAAATAGCGAATATATAACATGTGGGCAACCTGAGTAAAAAAAATTCTTATTATGATTATGATTATAAATGCCACGGCTATACTAACTAGCCAACTCATATCAACATTTTAAGCCATTGAACATTGTAAACACGTATTCCTCTTTCTTGTAGCTTACAAGTGGATAGATTATACGTAGTGATGACTAGTTGATTAATGTCTCCTTTTTTAATTTGCAATCATACATTTCTCTCATTTATTTTGAATTATAATAAAATGTACCTAATATTATAAAAATGAAACCGAGCTTGGATGTTTGTTTTTTTCCTTTCATGATGACTGACGGTAAACATGTAAAATTACAAGGCAAAAAATGCCGATGTTTTTTGCTTGCTCGTTTGAATGCTTTGCACATCGCATCATCTATCCTGTTGTTTGGATATATATTGATTACGTACATACAAACAGAAGCTCGATCCACTTTATTTTTCTAATTAGCCATTTTCCTAGTGCTAATTTATTGATACTCAGGTAAATGAGAAAAGGAAATTATACGTGCAAAAATGAAGACTGGTTGATTTCATACGAAACAATGTACAATTTAATGTTATACACTTATACTTTGTGGTTATAAACTGTAAATTTCACAAAATTAGGTACGCTGCACGTTCGACAATTTTTTTTCACAAAAAAAAAATTTCTGACCAACTTCATTTTTTCTTTAGATGTTAAAAATAGAATAGTCAAACAAGCAAGGAGAAGTGCCTCTCTCTCCATGAATGCATGCAATACGTGATACATTGTCAAATGCAATACTCTTTTTGTACAACGTTATCGTTTATGGGGGGGGCGTATAATTGCATATTGTATATAAATAAGTACATAATTCAAGCATGTGCAGCAAGTATCTTTTTAAAAGCCAAAATAAATTCATCCTGCTCATATTATTCATTTATTTTATCATCACGTGCAAAATTTTTGTTTGCAAAACTCGCTATGGCGTCTTGTGTTTTGTATTAAAAAATTGTAAACACCTCAAGAAACACCACTCCTTGCATATTAATGGACCATCTAGATTTTTTTTTATCACTGCAAAAAAAATATAATACATTGCAAAGAACATTTCCCGTATCTGATGTTTTATATTATTTTACTTATTATTGTATGAACGTAATTGCAATTTGCAACTTGCAATACATAAATATATTAACTAAAACAGTCTTCAACAATTCACCACCACCATCATAGTATCAACATTATTCATTATACCAATAATAATCTTGCTACTTACTATGTAGTAAATGTTGCTGTGCTGCTCTTTTTATAGCCATAATCATAATATCATCGAGGAGCACGTATTTATGTCTGCTCTCATAAAAAAAATATATAAAGGATGTGCATCAGCATAATAGCATTTTATCTTTATATTTTTCTAAATAGTTTATGCACAAAAATACATACATACATACATACACATCAACTGCAACTGCTTGTTGTAAAACCAGCATCTTTTTTTTTAACTGTAAGCTGCTCTTTTATATTTTCCTGTGGGAGTAAAATCATTAGTTTTGTGATGGTGTGAACATAAATGGATGATGCACTTTTGAGCGTTGTTGCACATTTATTAACAATGCGCACTGTCATAAATTTGCATTAATTGTTATTGTTATCGATACTCTTTTTTTCCTCTGCTATTGCAGGTAAACATAATATCTGTATATGCCTACATGCTACATGATATTATATGGTACAATGTAAGTACATTTGTACATAAGGGTAGCAGTTTGTGCGTGCGTGGCCTGAGTCTCTCGCAAAAAAAGAGCACACACAGATAAATATATATTATAAGAAGTTTAGTGTGTTCCATCAACATTTTACATATCCATTTCGCTAATTGCTTGGTTGATCTTGGGTACACTGCGTACACACTCTTTGATACGAACTAGGATGATTATTATTATTATTATTATGGGATTAGCGATTAGACAAAGAGAGGAGTGTGGTGGCGTGGCATGGTGTGGTTTGGTGGTGGTATAATGCTGTTATAAAAGTGCATAATGCGGACCTGACCTATGAAGTGTGTGCCTAACATTTAAATTAAAATCCACGAGGTATGTGAGTACATACAAACGCACATACCTAATATATTATTATTATATGGTACATATATATTGTCGGAAAACTTAAGAATCTTTCGTCTTAATCTAATAAAAGTTTCGTTACATAGATCTTGTCTTCTTGTTAATTAAGTTTAATGACTCTATTTTAGCAGCGGCTCTACGAGTGAAATATATATAGCAATAATTACTCATTCAAGACTTCCTCTTGCAATTTTTGCTTTTAATTAATGGCCGCTTTTGTGATACCGATAAGTAAGGATGCTGCTGTTGCTGATTACAAAAAAAATTATGTTGTTGATGATGATGGCAGTAGTGTGATTAGTGATTAGGAAAATGCCTTGCGGTTTCTATTTAGTATTCATCATTCGAGATATTACACCGTGATGAGCTACTGTTTTTTTTGGATTCGATTATAAGATATACAATGCAATTTTTTTTCTGTAAACCAAAAAATAAAAATAATCAAAGAGTTCGTTACCTTCTTCTCCCAAAAGTATAGGATGTGTAATATATTTTTCCCCTTAAAAAAGGGTAAAGAATCTAAAATGCAGTTTTTTTCTTCTTTCTCGTACTAATTTGAGAAAAATCAGTATGCTCAGTTTTCAGAGCTGGCACGTTCTCATTAATATTACTTTAGTTGATTTACTATTGCTTTACAGTTAGAGTTTAAAAATTATAAAATATTTTGTAAAAGCGTCTTCTTTTTTTTTAGTAATAGGACCTTTTGTTTGATGATGATATCCCAGTTCATCTTGCAGTTGTGCACATTATTGATGCGCTATTATACAATGTAATATCGTTACACTTATCCAACCATGAAGTTAAAGAGGTTTGCTTGATGGCTATCTTATAATAACAAGTCATCAAGGACCATTTAACATTAAAGCTTGCTTTATTTATGGCCTTTGCAAATTGAAATGGTGTTGTTATACGTAGGTACATTGGATATATAAAGTGGGTTCAAATATTAGAGAAAAAATATAAAGTTAAATTTTACTTACTTTGCGGCAGGTCTGACATGTCGTCGGCCTTTGAGGGGGAAATGTTGACAAACGATTCGAACAACAGTTTGGAAGCTTTGACTGACGTCGTCGTAGCGAAGTAGGTTCCGCAAAACCACCAATTTTCTCAATTTCTGCAGACTTGTAGTTTTTTCTTCTTCTCTTTTTCTTTGGATTGTTTCTTCTCCCAAGCGGGTTTGGAGTAAAAGTCTTGTGGAAATTCAGTTTAACGGTTGAAAAGTATATAGGTATATATTTTAGAGTGCTCAAAGAGACTTGCTGCTAAACTATTACATGAAACAGAGCATTGATCTATGCAAACTAATTTTTTGATATTTTTTTGTTGTAAAACACAAGTATAATACTGAAATGCTAAAGAAAAGTTTAAACTCATTCATGTCGATTTTTATCTCTGCTACTGCTGAATTTTTTCCCCCTTGTTCTAGTTTCCTTTTTTTCACAAAATAAAAGGTTCTAATATTTTTTTTATTTTCCCCTTAAATCGTGGTTTAAAATTTTTATCAACAACTTTTTCAGGTTTTATTTCTTCAAAAGTGCTAAAACCAATTTTTAATTGGTTGGAATATCCGTGCAAGTATCTTCATTTATTTAGTACGGCTCTCTCTCTCTCTACTCACATATATCACGTCGGTCAGATTAGTTCGTTTTCCTGCACTCAACTCAAAGCAAGACCCAAAGTGTAAGTCAAAGATGAAGACACCTGATATTCACTCAGCTGCAATTATTTAGTTTGATAGCGTAATATGCAGTATTTTCATGTTATCAAACTCCTTTTCTTCTAATGCTGTTGTTGGTAGTTGTGGTGGATGGAGTTCATTTGCGTAATGTGTATATATTATATTGCATGCATATATACATACGAATTACATAAAAGGATTTATTTCCTTTTGCTCCTGAAATAGATATTTCGGCTTCTCTGCTGCCATAAAGTTTTGTATCAGCGAAAAATCCTCCTTCGTCGGTAACCTGCAAAAGGATATAAAAAAAGTAAAAACTTGATTGAATCTTGCACAAATACATAAAATCCATATCGTTGATTTTGTGCTGTGCCTTGTCAAACAAGGGGAATAAAGATAAGTTGGGACAGATAGAATGCTATTATGTCTACTTTTATAATATCCAGAGAGAATGAGGTGCTGTAAAGGTGCTCTCCTTGAAATAAATAAATAAATAGTGTATATAACTTTTTATTTTGTCTTTTGCTTTCCACTGTTTTTTTTTTGCAATAACGATGATGATTTATAAAGTGGTCGTGTGTCTTTTCTTGATTTCTCTGCAGTTAAGCAGAATTCTATGCAAAAAAAAAATCTTTCTGTATCAGTTGGAGTGCGCAAAATGAGTTGAGCAAATAATAAATTTCATTTACTGATGAGAATTGAAATAATTGAAACCAGAATGATAGAATGGCATATGGAGACTGTCGCTTATGTAATAATAATGTATGTGCATGCAGGCAAAATCGACATCGCGGCGATTTTTTTTACTGATAAACCAGTATTGGATTAATTGATGATCAAAATAATATCAGATTTTTGTACACAGCAGCAGTGGCAGGGGTACCAGTGATAAAAAAGGTAACCAAGTATGACTTGGAGTATCTCACGTTACTTGAACTCGACTCATGAAAATAACGTCATGCTCAATAAACTAACACCTATGTAACTTTTAACAGCCAAGTCATGCGTGACGATGACGTAGTGAGTAAAACATGTATTGTATACACATTGATTACTGATTTTTTCCCAACATGATTCCCTGAGAATTTGACCATCATATCACAAGTTTTTCATTGATCTTACAAGTAGGGTGTACTTGTATGCTGGATATATATTTTTTTGGAACTACAGCTAAAACCTGTGTGTGAGGTGAAGAAAAAAACTATAAAATATTTTGTAGTTGTTGTGAAGTTGTGTGTGTTTGTGAGAAGAGTAGGTAATAAATTTCTGCAAGGTACGTCTTCCGGCATATCGCTCTCTCTGATAATACTTTTTTTTAAATATATTTTTTTTGACACAAGGTGGCCAAGCAGAGATTTGAAGATATTTTTTCTTCAATATCTTTTCGTGTGAAAGACCTACTACAGATAGTTTGTATACCTACCTTAAATCTTTAGCCAAAAAATAATGAAGAGCTAAGAAACTGAACAAGAATGTAACTTGCATCCAAGTTTCTTTAAAATATATACATATATTTGTCTGATAAATGATTAAGGATCTTGAGATTAAAAGTATGCGTCATATAAATCGTTATGCGCTATAATCTAAATTGCTGGAAGATCATGACACGGTCAGTGGTAACTTGAATATATATATCTATGTAGGTATATTGTTGAGAGTTGCGGGACAAGAGATAATAATAACTGCGATGACTTTTTTCTTGAATAGTACGCTATAAATTATAAATCAAGCCACCCAAGAAAAGGTTGTGAGATAAGAATGAGAATAGAGTACGTATATATGCAATGTAAAGAGCCAGAAAAGATCAATGTAGCGTCAGTGTCGTACGTAGTAAAATGTAACAAGTGAGAGATGAGATACAAACCTTTTTTCGTAATGCCCCAAATACAGAGAATATTTTGCTTGCAAGCTATATCATAATGCACGGGAATGCAAATGCTTTCACTAAGATACTTCGGCTTGACGTTGATGCAGACAATAACTTATTGCAAATAATTATTAATACGAGGATTGAACGTTATATTTATTTTAATTCGTTAAAATAATAAGTATTCATTAAAAACTATATATGCTGGCGAATATCACCCTGCTGGTTTCTCCATGTACATACATACATAGATACAATCTCATCATAAATATATGTACCTATAAAACAAGCTGCCGCGTCTTGGTGGATTGCAATCGTATTTCTTCATAAAATACAAAATAAAAAGAAATAGTTTCTAAAGATAACGATGACTCTGCGATGATGATGTTAAAATACTAATGAATATGATGAAAACAACATCAGTTTTTTTTCTTATGTTTTTCTATTCCATGAAAATTTATGATCTTTTTTAATTTTTCAAGCATAAAACCAACAACCAAGACACCAACAAAAAAGTTAGATAAGCTCTACACACACATAATATGCATATACCTATCTTCCTATTTTTATCATCATTTTTACATTGTTCATGTGTGTTTGTGTGTGGAATGGAGCACACGTTTATGTATATTGTTATTATTATTGAAATAATATACATTGTTATATATATGTATTTACTGTAGCATGCGATATTTTTTATATATGCAAGTTTTGGTTGATTTATGCAAATGATAAGAAGAGGACAGTAAAGAAATTAAAAGAGTAATAACATTTTTTATACTTGCTTACATTACAACATCATGCACAACAGTATCATCATCAACAAAACAGGCGCTGCTGCTGCTTGCTTGCTGTATGTATTTGTTGTTGTGTTTGTCTTGTGCTGCTGCTGCTGCTGCTGCTGCATAATATGAAGAAGAAGAAGTGAGAAGAAGTCGCCTCAAGTTAACCTTGCAACACTGATAGGGAAACAGGAGACCAAGTAATAATTCGCCTCATTACCACAGAATTATCTCTTCATCCTTTTGCCACTTGTTGTAAATATCTCAGGAGCAGTATATTTTCTTATCATCATAATAATATCACACTCTCTTCGTCTTTTTCAGCAAGTGTCTCATAAGTTCTGAGTCGGTGACAAATAAAAACGCAACAAAATGCAATTGCATTCGCACGTAATATATTTTTAGTTATTTATTTTCAACATCAATCCAAAAGCCATAAAAACCACTGATAACCCAAAAAAAATCCATCATCACCAGCAAATGGCTATATTTATGTCAATCCCAAAAGTTCACTAGATTATCGGCACGACTAAGAAAAATACATATATAATGTTTGTCAAGTTTGTCACGTAGTAAAGATGAAAATATGAAAATATTATTATGGGCTAAATTTTTTTTACTTCATAATAATTATCAACATACATACATAATCATACAGTGCAAAAGCATGCAAACATTTGAATGAACACTTTTGCAATGTACTCCTTTCCAATCCTTTTGCAGATAACACTTTTTATTGCAAGATGCTATGTATATAAATTTTTTTTATCTTGACGAGACGAGAGTAGTTATCTTCCAATAACATCAATATCAAAAGTGTAAATTTTTTAAAAAATGTTCTGTTTTTCTCTGTGGTTGAAAGTAATTATGTAGAATCTTTGGAGGTGAAGGATACAGAGATATACAATTGCACGTAATCCGCTGTATCTATTCTGGAGTAATTCATTCCATAGACCAAGAGAGACAGTTTCAAGTACTTATCAGTTAATTGACAGCAGCAGAGAGAGAGGGAGAGAAAAAGAACTTCCTTCACAGAGTCAGATAGGTAGGTACTTCCTTCGTACACACTGTCCTTTTTACTTTGCCCATCAACGTCTATTCTGGTTTTCTGGGTACTGTCACAGTCTCACTTGCGTTTGTATAAAAAAACAAAATTGTTCCACCACCAAATAAACTTTTTGTGACTATAATACTGAACTGGTGATNCTTTTTGTGAGTATAATACTGAACTGGTGATGATGATGATGTTTTTTTTATACATAAACTTCTTCACAGCAACCCGAAGAACTACAACATGTACATACTTGATGTAATGAATTTTGCTGGAGATCAAGGAAGTTTCCACCTAATTCTTATCACTCTGACTTTTGGAATAAAAAACCAAGATAGTCTCACATGCATGTATGCATATAATATAGATAAGCAGGAACCGGCAGGGACAAGTCAACCAGGTTTTTCATGACGTTCACTCCGTTGTTGTTGTATATATTCGGATACCAGAGAAGAATCCTGTTTTTTCTTGGATTCCCTTTATCTTTAATAGTCTTGTCAGTTATTTTATTTTACACAAGAGCAGCAGGAGCACACAGCACATGTGAAGGAAAATATTATTATCAAACAACTGTGGCGGTGTGTGTGTAATGAAGAGATGTGTACGTGAAGTATTTAATTAACTGATAAACGAACAGAAGAGAGGAAATACTGCTGCAGATATCACTCTTATTCTGCAGGTGCTAATGGATGACACCGCTGCGGTGGTGGTTGATTTTTTTTCTTGTCCAGATATCAAATGTGTGTCAATCAATTAGCAAAAAAATACACTGTCTGCAAATTTTCTTTTCTTTTTTTGCTTTTTTTTCGGGGAATTTTTCTTGAATTCCTACAAAAAAAAGTTGTATTTAATACAAAAGCTTTTGTGTACAAATAGTTCGTTTTTTTCTTTCTTTTTTTTGTCAAGCACGTTGTTTCACAAACCTTGTGACCAGAGAGGCACACAGGTAAAGTACACACTATTTTATTATACTACCGTTGTGCTACTTGCCAGTCGAAGGGCAATGATGGTTAGCCGAGTACTGACTGATGTCAGCTGAACGTAGTACCAAGGGATACTAGAGGCTGTAGTAAAGTGACTGTGAGAGTTTTTTTTGAGAGCAAAGCTAAGGATCATTCGTGGAGCTCACTACTCACACACTACAACAACACACAACATATATATAAAAGCCTGCAGCAGCAGCTTCGTACGTATCGGTGTTGTATAACGAAAAAAAAGGAGGAAAAAAAAGTCTCTCCCTATCTATCTAACAAAACCCGAGCGAGAGCCAGAGAGAACCAAGATATCACATCACACTCACAAACTACAAAAAACTCTCCTCCATATATACACAGAGGAGCAAACTGCTTGGGTCTGTGTGTGAGAGCTGAAAGCTAGTCGTAAATGACTAAACGACGAATGAGTATCAGAGAATATCAGAAAATGTGTGTGAGCAAAGCAAAAGAGTTGTTGGGGCTAGCTGCTATATATGTTTCTTGAACCACTGTTTCTGTTCAACTTCTCGCTTTTCTGCACTACTCTTTCCATATAATATACCACATCAAAAAATGGTACGTTTATATATATATGTAATATCCTACCTTTATATTAACAAACACAATTTATACTTACTATATGTACTTACATTACACGAGAATAAGCATTCATGCATTTATGTAACTATATATGCATATTATATGGTCCTGTTGTAAACAGCATCCAACTACTTGAAACACTCCACCGTTGTTCTCTGATATGCACTATTATTATTATGTGCCTTTAAGTTGCCTAAAATTGTGCCTAACTGGTTGCTTGCTGCTTACCTACTGCTGCTGCTGTTGGTCCATCCGATATGATAATATATGATATGATACTCAAATACATGATGATTAGCACAATGATGATTTTTATAATGTTCGTTACGTTTTTGATTACGTTGTTGTTCTTTTTTTAATTCGAGACTACATATTTGATATGATGTATGGTGCAAAAAAATGTTTGTAACACAATGCAAGTCGGATACAAAGTTTTTTTTTTAATAAGCATAATGCATAACACATATACATACCTATATATGGGAAAGAGGTGAAACAGTGCGGTTTAATAAAGAATTCATGAACATGGACACATTTTTAATTTTTTCGGGGGCATATTTGGCATTTTTATGCAAAAGTAGTTTAGACTTTTTAGACAATTGACAGTTGGAAGGCACAACGGTTTTCTGCGTTTCTACAGGATTGGATGTGGAATTAGCAGGGAAGTTACATGTAATTTATGTCTTTTTTTATGCATGATTTACATCTTTACCTAAAACGTATGAATGAATTGTATATATTCAAATATTCATTTACAGGTTGTTTTTATATATTGCATTTTTTGTAATGTGTGTGTGGTGACCTCATTGTTTTCCTTCGTTTGTGAAATAGTGATTGTAGCTAATATGAAATCATCCATTCGATGAAACTACATAAATACCAGAAAAGGAGCGAAATCTCTTCTATTTTAAGTTTTTCATTCTGTTTATTCATTTGTGAACATTATGCGCACTGTTTGAAATAATATTGTATAACAGGCAGTGCACGATAAAATTATAGTGAGTCTGAATAAATTACTTTATAAAAATATATATTTGGGAGAGGAGAGACAATAAATGAAGTATTAACCGTGCGCATAGGTTAGGTTAGTGCAATATCAAAAACTTCATCCGAGCTAGACAGAGGTGGAATATTGCACAAAATTTTTGTTTTTGCGAATTTCTCAAATGTATTTCCGAGTTTACCTATTTTATCAAATTGATTTCATCTACGTCCAGTGTCAATAAAAATCTATCAAATAAATAACAAATTGGGTGCTGAAATTGTGCAGTTTATCGCAACCAAACATTTATCCTATTTTATTACCGTTACGAATTAAGCTGCGTTACGGAACTTATAAAAAATAGATGTAAAATTTTGCAACTTTCTTAGCAAAAATTACCTCTATCATTGATTGATGGATTAATATGTCTGTTAAACACCAACTCCTCTTCAAATGGCATGAGCCTTTTCATCGACATTCCATCAAACGTTCATTGTCAAGGTTATTAATAACGTATCATTTTTCAGTCCAAATTGAGACTTGTGTTGCAATTTTATAGATAAATTTAGAATGCCCTGTACTCAGTAACGTGTGTGCTGTTAAAAAAATTGCATAAAAATGAGAAAACAAACATGCTTCCATTTTAACATATAAACATAATAAGCCTTTTACTAAATTTATGATCTCCAAAAAGTAAAGAATCACCATAAAAGAAATCAAATGTTGATCCTTTTTTGCAATCCTCTGTAATACCGTCATCTTGCAATGCTACTGGACACGTATCTTCTCCACAACTTTTTTCTACATAAAAGCTTCTTTTTTTTCACTGTCCACCATACTTTAGAAGAATCATCTTATCTTTCAAGGAAAAAGACGACGAGGAGCGAGGACAAGTAAGAAAAGCTGATTTACATAATATGTTTGAATACACACACATGTCACAATGACATATGCATAATATATATATATGTGCATGCTTATATTTTGCTTTGCCAACATAACAATAGCAAATGTAAAGGTTTCGCATTCACACTCACACACGCCACATCACATCAAATCTCTTCAGAGAGGAGATTCATTCGCACCACCACCACCATGACTAGTTGATCTAACAAGAAAAGAGGTACGACTGCAAGCTTCAATCTTTTTCAAGTATGCTTATATACGTATAAATTTATAGCTGACTCTTTGCTGAAATCTGAATCTGTCTGGAAAAGATATTTACATTTGGCTATAAGTTGCAGGTATATGATATTCTGTTCTCATAAGTTAAGCATACACTTGTTATGTATGTACGCATATGTATATTATACAACTAATATATATTCTTTGCTATACGGAACCCAAAATTGCACGAGCTAAAATAAATCTATATAGCTATTGAACAATCAGATCCTTCTTGTTTATGAATTCACTTGTACCATTATGTTTTATAATGCACATAAGTTTTATCAACCAAGCCAGCATTCAAGAACATCACATAATATGAATATACACACAAATATACGCAAGATGCAATAATATAAGAGTAATAACATTATAAAGTAGAAAGATATGAAAAAAGTATAAATTTAGTAGCAGCAGCAGCAATAGAGGAATATCAAGATGTTCTCCATACTAGAACTGGTAGTGGTGGTGTAAAGGAGAAAAAGGGAAGAAAAGATGTGAAAAGCGAGTATATATACAAACAACAGAGAGAATGTTACATGTATGTATGTATGAAATATCAAGTAAACTGTTTCTGTGTGTGGGGCTAGTAGGGCTGCTGGTGCTCCGCTATGTATAAGAGAAGCATTGCATTGCTGAAGAGAAGGAGAGTGTATGAGAACGCATGGCTGGTTTGACTACGAGGTCGAGTCACCTCTAATCGTCAGTCGGGTCTCGAATGGAGCGTCGAATTTGGAACCAGACTCCGCCTCGATGTGGTTTCCCTTTTGTGAGAAACAATTTATATATTCAAAAAGGGAAGGAAGGCTGTCCGCCGTGGTAAACTCCCAGTATCGTCAGCTCCTCCGTGTGTTGTATCTTAAAATGTATGAGAAAATGTCCTACAACACTTTCTTGTTGTTTTCTGTGTCTGTGTGTGTGTCGCCGTCAGTAGTGTGTGTTCATTTTCTCCGCACACATAACACACTACTACATATCCACTACGTTCACGTTATATAAAATAATATGCATACTTACTTATCATCACACGTATATAGTATATAAATTCAATCCTGTATAATAATATGAGTGTGTCTCGGTGTACACTCTCTCACAATCAGTACATCATTTTTTTATATCTTGGTTTCGTTACAAAAAGTAAAAAAATCATAAAGAAAAAGGAACCTAATATTATTATTTTTATGCACCTATGCATAGGTAGAAAACGTATATATTTGTATACGTACATCATAAAACTCTCAGCCAACCAACCGACTTGAGATGAGATTATGGAGGAGCGTTCTCTCCATGTGGTACCATAACTAGACGTACATTTGCACTTCAAAAGATTTCCCCTACTGCTTCTGCTTCTGACTGCTGCTGTTACTTGCTGTATATACTTCCTCAGAAAGAAAATATGGTTCTTTCCTTATTGTACTTCTTTTTGAAGATATGTTTTTATAAAATTGTACATAGGTGTAATAATAATATTATACATACAACATTTAACAGCAGGGAGGCTTTCATATAAGGACAAAACAACAGCGGGTGAGGTTGTAACCAGCTAGAAAAAAAATCCTTTTCTTCTTTCTCCGACTGACTAAACATAGGGTTTACTACACGCACACATTCAACATTGCTATTTTAGAATAGAACATACACCTAGAGCTATTTCTATATACGTATTGCATTGTTGATCTATGAATGGTAAAATGAAAATGAGAGAGAGAAAGAGCAGTGTTCAGTGCTGTGTTGGTGGTGGAAGAAAAAAGAGAAGGAAAAGAAACAGGCGAGCACTATGACAAATGTTTTGAGTCATGATGCATCACTCTTGTATCTCTCTCCCTCTCTCTCTCTCTCTCTCTGCTTTTCTTTTCTAGACCGCTTGCTGGCAACACTTTCTTTGGCTTTATGGATGGATTTAGTATAGTGAAGTAGCTATACTATTTTTTTTATCCTTCATGTTATGATATACTTATTACACAGAGAGAGAGAGAGAAGGGAACGGATTGGTGTGCGAATAGAAGAAAGAAAAAAATATGTGCTCCTGCTTTCATGTACTCAAGAGGCTTTAGCCAAGTCAAGTCTGCAGATTTCAAGAAATCTTGGACAACTTGCCCCATTCCCATTTGTCTTGTCAACGTATCAAGAACAACATTTATACTTATATGCATCATGTATACATATATTGTATGTTGCAAATAGGTGTGTGTTGTGGTAACGTTGTTTATATTGCCTGCGCTTTGCAACCAATTGCGGTGAAGAGATTGCGTGTATGTGGATTTTATACGTAATAAATGGCTTCCTGGATTTGATTAATTTGTGTTCATATGTACATATTAGCACACACACACAATGCATCATGCAGAGTTCACAAATGTTGTATACCGTTGTTTACTTTTGATATGATGTTTTTTATGAGAGCATTATTCATGCTCCTTTCTGGATATTTTTTAGAGTTAAGAAATCTTTAAAAGTATCTAATATTTTTCATTTTCGGTTTGGAATGGATAAAAAATGGTGACCTTTTTACTCCTCAAGCAATTAAAACCAGTTCACCGCCGTACAAAATATGCTCTCAAATTTTAATAAACAGGTGAATCTAAAGATGACTTTATCATGAAAGTTTATGTCTCACAATTTCCTAGGATCGAATGAGTAACTTTAAGTAAAGTTTTGATAACTTGAGTTTTCAAAGTAAAATTTGCGAATATATTATTATTATTATTCAAGAAACCCATCTTTCTTGCAATATTCTGGTTTTTGCGATTATTTTGTACAAAGAAGTATAAATGTATGAGGTATTCGCATTTACTAAATCTCACCATTGCATTGCTGGATAAAAGTAACCAGATAATAACAACTCTCGAGTTGAACTTGTTTTCAGGGAATTCTAGACAAAAGTCTCAGAGATTATTATTACGAGCCACCCAGAGATGACATTTATCAGTAGTAAAACAAAGACTCTGATATGAGAACAACAACGCAACACCACCAAGAGGAGAGAGCAGCTGGCTCATTAGAAATTAATTAATTTCCCGAGAAACAGACGTAGGCTTAATATTATATTCCTCCTAAGAATTATTATTTCTTGTGGGCCTGGCTACAGCCATTAAAATTTGGTTGAGATAAATGTAGAACTAACCTTCCTCACAGAAGCACACAACATTTATACATAAAAAAATACCTACACACAGAAAGACATATACATACATACAAACAGTATTTCTTGGCTCATTGAGACGATTTATATAGTAAACAGTCAGTTTTTTAATAGTATTCTTTGCTTTCATCCTCATGGCATGACATGATGGTACGCTGGTGGGTCGATAACAATGTTTTTAAGTGTATTACATACCGTTTTATAAACAAACTTAATGGTGGTTCCTACCACAAAAAGAATAGCTAGATCAACTATCACACTTTTCTGATTGTGAGTGCGGCGGATAAACCAAGACAGTATTTGAATGCAATATAATATACTCGTGTGCTTATGTAGATAGATGCAAGAGAATGAAAGTCTGCAAAAATCGCACCCAAAAAAAGAGAGTGTGTATCATCATCATACTCCCCAGAGTATTTCGTCAGTTTAAGGAAATAAAGCAAAGTTGAATCAAGAAGGGAAAAAAACAAGGAACCGCAGCAGTGTAGCAACATGAATGAAAAAAGAGTGTGTATCATCATCATACTCCCCAGAGTATTTCGTCAGTTTAAGGAAATAAAGCAAAGTTGAATCAAGAAGGGAAAAAAACAAGGAACCGCAGCAGTGTAGCAACATGAATGAATGAATGAACTATACATACAGAAAAAAACTAGATAATATTTATACGTAGGTACACATTCATGTAATCTATATGTAACACACAGACAAACCAACTTGTTGCAACAATGCAATCATCGCTAATGGATTTCTCCTCGTAAACTTGAAGCAAAAAAATATATATGTATGTGCATCGCACACTAAAATGTGTACATACATCATCCAATGCGTTATGCTTACACACTTTCACAGAAATTTTTTTTATCCCAGATACCGCCGTGTTGCAAACTATATGCATTGCCGCAGAGTGTATCTTTCTCATTTTCTATTCCAAAAAACCATTTTTCCCTTCCTCCTTTTATTTGCTTCCATTCTATTTCTGCTAACTTTCCCATAAATTTTTAGCTTTCAAGGATACCTTCTCTCTCTCTCTCTCTCTCTCTCTCAATGCATGCATATTATGCATCATGGAGCAGGGAATCAACATAACGCATTGCATAATAATAATCTGGATTCGGCTTAAAGTAAAAGTCCAAAAAAGGAAAATGAATGAGTGGGGGTCTGTAACTTTTATAAAATCTAAATATATATAAATATATATATATACTAGAGATTTAACGCATCTTGCCAGGGATATTGGACAAAAATTTGTGAAAATATATGCCTGCGTTGTGTCTGTCACTGAGAGTGCATAAAATAGAGAGCTTTGGTTAGAGATATTGTGAATGTTTTTGAAGCACATATATAATGACTGCCTTGAACTTGCATTAACACAATTACTAAAAATGGTGAGTGATACATGTGCATACTATTATCATTAGACTCCACCGAAAAGTGCATTTTATAATACCAAAAGAAATGTAGGTATGTATATAATGCATGTATGTACATGTTTGGGGAAAGGGATGATGTTTCGTAGTAAAATGTCTCCCCATCTGGGTATGCCTGCCCCTGTGTGTGTGTGTGTGTGTGTGTGTGTTAGAAGCAAGTGACAACAAACATGCAAGCCTTTGGCTGTTACTTGCTTCTCACAAAGAATTTAATTTTGATAAGTAACATTTCCTCCTCCTGTTCTCAAAAAAAGGAAAGGGAGGAAAGTTGTTGGTTTTGAGCTGTAAGGCTTTCACCTTGCTATATCCGTGTATTTATGTATATACCATAATGTGTCATGTTATTGCTTTATATACTATAAGCAATTACGTAATGTGTCGTGGAGAGGCTTCTTTGAAATCTTCTCAAAATGCCGTATATTGTGCAATGCATTGTAATCGATGTGTTTAGATGGATGATCGGTCATCATAACTCTCTCTGTATAGTAAATTGTGTACTCTTCTTATCGATAAATAAATACAGAGAAGACACCACACAAACGTGCCGAAAATCAGTCCACCTTTTGATCATATTATTTTTTAAATAGGGTACATAATATAAAGATTTTTCCTTGTGCCTTGTTTAGACTTTCAGTTTATTGGAGACGCAAATAATTCACATAATAAAAGTAATACAAAAAATTAGCGTGTTATTGTTGAGATTGTAGCATATAAGAGCGTCATTGCATATTGATAACAAGCATTGCTTAGTTGTTTAAAAAATATATATGCATATATGCTTGTATGAAAAATGAAACCTACGTATGTATGTATGTATATATGCATGCGTATCAGATTAGAGATACAATAGTTTTCAAGTGGATTATTGATTTAAAAAAAACTTCAATGAGTCAATTGCTGTCGGCCGCAGCTTTATAACTGCTTTTGTGACTTTTTTGACATTACATCGGACTGGACTGATTGTGAGTAAACAGGATCAACCAAATTATTGGTAGATAAAACTGACTTTATCTGGAGACTGAACACAGTGTGCCGACACACAGTGTTGTTGACTTTATCGCGATATTTTTTTTATTTGCCGACTTTCCCGAATCCCAATAGTGTATAGGCAGTACTTGTTCATAGTGTGTGGTATTGTCTGGGAATAAGGAATAATTTGTCATGAAATTATCGATCAGTGAATGCCTACGTCAGAGTTGCGAGTTTGTTAACAAAGACATGTGTGCATTGAATACAATATAGATATACCTGCGGTGCAACAACTCTTTGAGCCAGCTAGTTTGATCCGACATTTGACATAGTTTATTTATGAATCATCAAACAAGTTCACTCCGTTACTACAAGTAGCCTGATCTTGTAATTATTGGCCTAGTACCTGGTAGCGTCAATCAAATTATTATTATTATAATTCAATAAGTTTAGTTTGGGCAAAGATATATAGGTTTAATTAATATGATATCGTGTAATTCTTCCCTTTTTGAATTTATATCGACATGGGCATTGGGCCACACAATTTCTTTCACTTATGCTTTTTAACCACCTATATTATTATGTTAGTTCATTAGATTGGCCTGCTCAAAAAATATGGTATGAAACCTAAACTGAGGTAATGTATTATACGAAGAAGCCAATAAGGTGGTGGTATTCTGTAAACTTATGAATCACGAACATAGAACATTGATGTTTCGGAAGTCCTAAAGTATTTATGATCTTATGGTATACTTATATCTAATGTGGCAGCAGCAGCAGCAGCAGCAGCTCTGTAATTGTATTATGTGAAGTGTTAGAATCATAAACTACACATAAATAAGTTTGTGAGTTTTGAGCCGGTTGAACAGTGACTTATCACGTTTTTCGACCACTTACTGCTTCTGAAAATTTTAAGACTTTTCACACTTTTTCCTGACTGACGAGAGTACTTTTAATTAAATTACATTTGCAGCAACATGCCCCAAAAACTCGTTAACATGTGTTAACTCTTTCTTTCAATAAGAATTACATTGTGAAAAGAATATACACTCACACTTACACACAAAACAGCGCACTTTGAACCTGATTGGAACACACAAAAAAATCTCATCTCTTGTATCTTCATCTTACAATGCAACGCTTGTAGTATAAGCACACATCTATGTATTCCGGTGCAAACAAACAAGCAGAGAGAAACAGACCCTTTCACATATATATATTTTTTTGTTAAACATGATTTTAAGTGCATTAGCGCCCTTTCCATTTAAGTGGGCAGGCAGGAAGAACAAAAAAAACGACAGGGTGTTGAAAAATATGCCGAAAGAAAAAAAGAGAAAAGAGAAGAAAAAAAACCTTTTAATAAAAAATAACTGATACGTTTTTATCCTCAATTTTAATTCAGTCCATTTATTCCATTCCATTTGTTGGGGTAGTAGAGAGAGATATTTATTTACTGTCTTATTCTTCTCATTTAATTCCACGTTTTGTACTTTGTTCTCTTAAGTAAAAGCTGTGATGAATTGGAGGTGGGCTGGATCGGTCGGTCGTCTGTTTGGAGAAATGAAAATGAAGCAGCAGCAACAGAAGAAAAAAAGAAAATATAGCGACCATCTTTTTTTTCTGCTAAAGATTCCTATTTTAACACTTTTAAAAGCATCACTTCTTCATTTTTCTTCCTACCCTTCAGTCATATTATATGAACGTATAAAAAAATACGTAACATTAGACACCGTGTATGAACCATGCAGCACATATAAAAAAAATGACGATATGATGACGGTCTACTATGTGTACACGTAAAAGTTTTGAGTAAGCTTGCATTTATAGATACATATGTATGTAATATATGATTTACTAGCAAATAATAAGTATCCCATGGGCTTTTTTCCTTGTGGTGATGGTGTTGTGTGTGTGGTGCCGATGTTTGGTAATGCGGTGTCATTCCAAAGATGATAAAGTGCATTAGCAGCGTTTTTTTATTTCATATCTATGTCATACTGTTGTTTCTATTCAAGAAGTAGTAATCTATAAAAAAAACGGAAAAAGTAACCAGCCACCCCATCCTAATACTTGTATCATCATCATCATCAAACAGTAGCAGACACCATCAGACTAGCGAGAAGAGAGAAGCTTTTTACACTCAAACAAAACTAGCACTCAAAAAATGTTTGTATGTAGAAGTGCAGCATACTAAATTTACTTACTTCGTTGTCCCGGTTCTCTGTTTGGTGTACAAAAAACTCTAATGTACATATATTTCATAAAAAAAGAAGAAATGTTTCAATTTTCTCAATTAGGATCTGTTTCACAGCCTCCGTGTTTGCTCATTTCCTTCGGCAAAAAAATCATAAACATTTTTTTATCAATTTCTTTCGATACGTAGACATGAAATGCATGCTTAATTGAAGAAGAGAATTGACTTGCAACATATACAGCAAGTTATTAGCAACTCAAAACTCAATTCGATATAGGTATGTAAGTATGCATATAATATCACGTACATTAGATTGTATTTACAGTGGTTACGCTTCTTACACTTGAGTCAGCTTCTATTATGATTTGACTGTATAACGTGTACGATGAGCACTCTGTACGTATAGCTGTACACTACTGACGCCATATTAACACACAGTTTGTACAATGGAAGCGTATATAGACATAGCGGAAATGGCATCAATTTTTCCCACACACATACGATACTAGTCATAATTAACCACGCACGTAATAATAATAATAACTGCATTGTTCATTGTAAACAATCAAAAAATACTATGCAACCGTATTGTTTCTTTTAATTTAATAGTATAAATAATACGTGGTGAAAGCACGATCACGATGGTCGTCAAACATTTCCTTCTATTCTCAGTTTGCTTTTTATTGGAAGTTATCGTTATTTATTGCATGAAGCTTTTTATATTATTCATACATAAACTGCATGTAATTTAGACAAGTAGGTATGCCATTCTTGATAATTATATGGTGATTAAGTGATTACTATGATTATCACTTCAATTATTGTAAATGTATTTTTTTGTTAAAAAAACATCAGTGAAAAAGTTTCATAACTTCCAACGTACAAAAGTGTCGTTAAAAGTAACAACGCTTTGCAAACAAATACTGTAGCTTTAAGGAAACACTCATTGTACCCAAAATGGAAAAAGGATGCTTTTAAAAGAAAAAAAAGCAATTCAGAGAAATATTGTGAAAAATATTACGCTATATTCATTGATTACGTGCTTTATCAACTGCGCATACCACTGTGTAGTGCAGTAATATTTTTATTACATTTTTTTCTTCAAACTCCCAAATGGATTTTTTTTCTTGTCTAAATATTATGAGCTCACTCACCTAAAATTGCACAAGGATACGTTAGTTCTAGAATATCTGTTCCTAATCCGTGTGTGCTTGAAGTACCAAAATATTACTAACAGCGTCAAGATGGCTACAATATCGTTTATACCCATTTTGTTTGCATCACTCAACAATAAGGCTTTTATTAGATAAAAGTTCCATTTGAAAGATGTGTGTATATAAGAAAACCAAATATTTTGATCAAAATTTGTAGTGTTGTTACAAAATAAAAATGTCTTGCTACCCAGTCACCAGTAGATCTTTTTTTTTTCAGTTTGGAAGCCTTGATGGAAAGCTGTTTTTTGTGTAATATCCATATACTCTCTTATCACCCTATCCATTTAAGTTTTTGGTTTTTAACATTTGACGATGAGCACCCCGTTTTTTTCTGCTACAATGTTTTTTGTGCATTAACACGAAGGTCGTAGTTTTTTGTCACAAAATAAGACATTGTATCTTTTTGTACAAAGATTTCATCATTAATGCATTATGGAAACTGCATCTTCTTCAATTATTCACAGTCCTATGAATTTGGAGAGTCAGCAGTAGCAGCAGTACTCCAGCGGACACAAGACCACAAACATGGCGTGATTATTTTTTGAGGATTCCAAAAAACCGGTGACTTGAATGGGATGCAAAAATGAGCAACAAAGAACAAATTGTTTAAGATTATAGGACCCCTGGGATTTGTGCACTTAAAAATCTTTGGTGTAAAAAGGTCCAGAAGTGAAATTATTGCCACGATGCGACTCATAAAGCTGCTTAAAACTTTGATACTTTTATACAAGATAATATTATGCCGTGTGGAATGCAAAATGGAAAAGATCATAGGAATTCATTCTCTCTCTCTCAGCAGCGCAGCCCTTACATTAGGGAATGTTAAGAAGAAGAATAAGAGGGAAAAAAATATCTAGCAAAGTGAGCAAGCAAAGAAAAATGTCGACAAAAATCGTGAGACTAATTTGAGAGCTGTACACGCAGCAAAAAAAAAGTTAAACAGCACTAGTACTATATACTCAACTCACACACACTCACGACGATTTACAATGTTTTGTCAGCGAAACAGTAGCAGCGGGTGCAATTCAAAAGACAGATGCGTACATTAAGATAGACAGATAAAATGAGTGAACCGTGGGCGAATCAAAATGCATGGGAAAAGTAAGTTGGTAGCGGCTAATAACAATACACAATTTTAAGGTAGCATACATATATAGTTAGGCTACAACGGAGATAATATAATGTGCTTTAACGTAAGTATGGACATATATACTCATTGTAATACAACTTTTATAGGTACGTACATGACGATGTAGTAAAACTAAATATGTTCTAAATTCCGGCACGTTAAAATCGTGAATTCATTCGACTTGTAATGGAAAGAAAGGAGAAAACATTTTGATTACGGATCACTGAACAAAACAGACAAATAGGCTTACATTAATACATGCACCCAGACAAAAAGTACACATATTCTTCTCATTGTGCCTCCTCCCTTTTACGGCTGCAAAATGAGCACAGCACTGGCACCTAATAGGGCAGGGTAAATAAATTACTCAAAGTCTCATAATATAAGAGCATATATATATATATATATTTACCATTGTATTGTGTGCGAGAGCATTACAGCATTATCATTATTTTGTGTTTTAGCTTTCAAGTTTATTCATTAAGTAGAATTGAAAGAAGCTGTGAAAATCTGCTGATGATGCTGCTGCTGAGAGTGATCATGCAGAGAAGGAAGAAAAAGGATAATGCTATTCATAATGCTGTGATGTGTAGATTTAAGATACATGAAATAAACAAATGCCTGCATAAAACAGTATAGTACCCAAGTAGGTATGTAGATAAATATCAAAAATTGTATCACAGTATGTATTCAACACTATTAGGTATATTGTTTCCTATTTAAAGCTAAGAGGCTCTTGGTGTGTTTCATTGCAAATGAGATAGTGATCATACAACGACGGTGATGAACATGATGATGATGATGATGATGAGATCTTAAAACTTACATGCAGAGAGTCTTCCTTATAACTTCCGTAAATCTACTGCTGTTGCTGTCATAAGCATACAAGTAGGTTCGCTACTTATATTTTAGTGGATGATTTTCATTTACTTTGATTCAAACTGAATACGTGTTTATTTGTTGTTGTAATATTTACTTTAAGGATAATGTCGACATTGATACTGTTGAAGGAGGAGGAAAATATCTTATTGTAGAGTTTTCCAACCACCATCATTATCATCATCACCAGCCATTTTCTTGACAAATAGAGGCATTCTCTCTCTCTCTCTTTCCCGCTTCTTGTATTATTATGGCACTTCCGAAAAACCATTAGCTCTCAATATATAAAATACTAATGGTGTTGATGAAAGGTACGATTGAGCTTGCAAGACAAATGATAAAACTGAGTTAAGTAAGCGAGGCGTGTATACGAGACGATGACGAAGACCAGGAGAGAGAGAGAGAGAGTTTGTCCATGGTAGTATGGTAGTGGTATATGGTTTAAGAATTGGGAGAAGGACGGTTAGTGCAAAACACATTTTGCCCAGCGGTGATTTTTGTTGAGAAAACTTAAAAAGTTTGCTTTTTCCTCTGGCTTTGTAAATGTTTAAGCATTCCAGGCATAAATTTGTTGATAGCATCCCGCTTTTGTCCGCACTATTTCTGCCACATTCACAGTTTTTATTATGCTCCACAAATTCATCCAGCGATAGGGAACACGAACAACAACAACAACAACTAGCAAGCGAGTTAAGTAAAGTAAGTAAGCAAGAAAAAAAACTGTGTATGTTGACGGCGAAGAAAAGAGAAATGTTTCTCTTTTCACTAAAAACTGTTTACATGCCACAAAAAGGTGTTGTGAATGGGTGTTGCAACAACTACACAAGTGACAACAACACATAGTATAGTAGTAGTAGCACAAGCACAACAAAAAGACAAGAAAAAGCAGGAGAGAGAGAGAGTCGTAACTAAGTACAAAGTAGTCTTGTGTATATATTTTGTAGCTTTGTGGTAAAAAGAAAATGGAAACTTCTCTCTCTCTCTCTCTCTCTTCCATCCAAGTGTGTTGAATAAAAAGAGCAAATAGGTGAAATACATTTTGTCAAGCTCTCTTCTTCTTCTCAACAAAATTCAAGCAACCAACCATGCATGATGAGATATCTTAAGTTGACCCGACATTAGCTCACTAATGTAAAGAGATATTTTATTTAGCTCTTAGCGTTACTACAACACACACAAGTAAAGTAGCGTAGTAAAGTGGTATCCTTGTATCGTCATACCCCTTCTTACACAACAACAAACACACAAACACGCTTTTTGTGTAAATTGATGCGAGCACATGTAATAATGTAATGTTGTTGTGAACATAATACTACAAATAAGAAGACTTTTAAGAAAAAGTAAACTAGTAAAGTATAAAATGTAAAGTACATTAACTATGTAAGCAAAACCCAGTGAATTCCAAAAGAAGAGAGAGAGAGAGAGAGAGAGAGAGAGAAAAGATTGTTGAAGACACCTTAACTGGATTTATTTTGGAAACGAAAACAAAACATTAGTGTTGTTTTAGGATTAGCTATATAATGTGTAAGATACGTATATTGCATAGTTCTTAAGTGGCATTTTTAAGGTGTTACATAACACGAGATTTTAGGATGAAAACAAGATATTATTTTTGCCACACAAATGAAACACAAGTTTGGAGAGAAAAGAAAAGATCCAAGGATTAACATTCAAACTAATGGGAAGTGATACTCATCATTATCATCATCATGATCCTCAATGAAAGTTATCCGCATGTTGGGATATTATTATCAAACCTATTAACTTTAATGAATTTACCTAAATTTTTAACAACGAAAATATAGGTATGTACATATTTTTGTAAAAAATGTTTAAAAGCTTTTCTTAAATATTTAATAATAAACACCATGTTTTGATAGACCGATACTCAACATCGCCACATGACATGGCATATTATGAGACAAATTGGAATATCTTTTTATGCTGAATGGCTTTATCGTGAATTTCCAGGTACAATGATACATCATAATAATAAGCCATTCACCATTGCTTGCCTGTTCCAAATATGATGATGATGGTCCTGATAAATTGTGGCAACTGCGGCACAAGTGACATCAAAAATATAAGTTTTGGGTTATATTCAACAGAGATTGAATGAAAGATACCTAGATGCAATGGAGAAAGAGAATAATGCAAGAAAAAGGCAAAATATGCTGCTATTTACACCCAAGCACACAAGGAATTTTTTTCCATACACTTTTATAAATGACCGACATACATATCTGTGCTCCATTCTTTACGCACAAATCTCAAAGTTACATCTTTTTCTCTCTCTTTAAAATGTTTTGAAACATCTTAAAAGCTTTTTAGGAAAGAAAAAAAATCCATGTATCTATTTTACTACTACTACAACTTTTACATGCCACAGTATTTTTACAGTCATTGTATTTTTATAGGTTTTTTCCACATTGCATTACTATGAATGACGTGTGCGTTATGGGTTTGATTGTATTGTTACTTTTTTTCAGAAAGAGTGAACAAACTGATGAAAGACATTTTCCTACTTCCTACTACTATTTCACATACTTCTTACATGAATATAAAAACCCTGGGACAAAATGGGAGGTTGTGTATACAGTAAGTAGTAAGACATTTCATTCAAGACAATATTTTTCAGTTGAGTTGAGGTAGGCATCTTGATTCCAGAAGAAGACACATTATTTTTTTTATACATGAAAAAAAAAGTTCAAAGCATCCGATGGGAGATATGATACATGTTAAAATGTCGGTTTTCCATGTGTTACGAATAAATCAATCAACCATCAAGTCGCTATCGTACAATCCGCAAAGGCAAAGTCTGCTGTGTGTGTTGTGTGTTTGTGTGTATTCACTACACTGTATTGTGAGTGCATGAATACAAAACAATATTTAAATGTTACATTTTCTACGTCTATAATGCATTTTTACATATTTATTTATGTATACTATGTGCATATTATATGTAAATAAGGAAAATGGGGTTTGTTGATGGAGAAGATACATTAAAGCGGGACTTACTTTGTACTGTCGTTGTTGATTGTTAATCTTATGCATATGCATACATACATAAATATTTATTTTTATGTAAGCTTTTTGCGTTATTTTCTCTATTTTTTTACTGCAGAAATATTTGTGTGCATGAATAATCATACAGAGATTTATTGGAGTGTTCTAAACAGGAAAAGTATATCAAGTCATAGGTGTGTGCCCCTTTACTTATTTTTCATCCCGTACAACACTTATTTCTTCTCTCAGACTTTAAAACTGTGAGTCTGTTGCGAGTATGCTCATTTTCGAGTAGGCATGTATTTTTAAAATCTCAGTTCATAAAATCTTCACATATTTATGTATTCCAATTGTAAAGCAGCAGTGTACACGATAAATATTGATGCATTGTGTTATTGTGGAACATTTGGTTTCCAAAAATTCTAGGTCAAATAAGTTTAAACAAATGTCAAAACAAATTCATGATTAAGTACATTCAATTTTGAAACATTTTCTTCGTCTTTTTCTCTTTGTACAAGAACTCTGTCGCGGAAGGAATGAGTGTATCTGGGGAAATAAAAGGTCGCTCCAAGAGCAGCTGCCCTTTCTGGCACCGTCCAAATGTCAAACATTTCATTTTGACCCGACGGTGGCATTTTTATACCGATTTCAAATCGTCGACTTTTACTAGTTTACACTGCAAACTCAGAAATGTTACAATATTTTCTTACACTTACATTCCGCCAGCTTTATATTTTTTTGTCTGTTCAGTCTATCTATCTAGTCAAAGTCCAAGCAAAATGTTTTGACTACTCAACGATGAATTATTGCTCGTAAAACTTGCGCCATCCTTAAGTCCCCACTCGGTTCTTGTGTACATATTTCTGAAATGCACCGCTTTTCAAATGGTAACCCATATTATTATGTGATAAAAATATGAACTTTAAGAACTTGAGCATTTCTACCCTTCTGATTTTAACCCCTTCTATACACAAAAAAATATTATACAATTCTCTTCAGTGCAGTAGCAGTCAGTCGTCACTCCCTTTTCAATAAGCAGTCATTTTAATTGCGGACACAAATTAGCCACACTACTTCCTTCTCCACTTTTTAATGAACTCGCCAAGCATTCCCACAACTTTCTATCATGTACACTCACTCGATCTTCTGTCTTCTCACACAAAACTCCGCTGACCCTCGGCTCCGCAACCACCGTCACGTCCGTAAATACGTGTGTCACCGTAAAAAATGGTGTTCAAATTATGCCGTCCAAGTAAAAGGAACGTGTGTCAAAGGGAATGAAGCGTTGCATTTATGAAGGAATTAAAGTGTTTTTGAGTCACTGGTTAACACCTTCTCCTCTCGCTTGGAAACATAATACAATACATTCCCTCTACTTGTTTTCGTTTACCATGAAATTTTGAAAAAAAGACCATTCCAATCGATTAACAAATTAAAAAACCCAACTCATATTTGCATTCGGTTCACTTGATTTGAATTGAATTGACGTGTAGGGCAGAAGCACAAGTTTGAATCTTTGGTGCTGCTGCTCAAAAGCCTTACAAATAAATTTTATACTTTATATCGTATAATAATCATCCACAATATACACCTAATATTATGAACAAGTTTTCCCATTAAAATATATCATTTTGGCGATATGCACTGCATACATATTCTATGCAGTACTCGCTCGCACAACATTTCTCGTTGTTGGATAGTTGCTTATACTGCTGCAAGTAGTTCTGCTACACCCCTTGCAAGAGTGATATGCAAGTAAGGAAAAAAGGGTGAGTTGTTGTGTTGTTGTGTAGCGTGCCTTTTTCAACAATATGCCGTCTGCCGATCGCTCATGTATGGAAAACAATACACAAAAAATATCTGAGAGTTTATCATCATCATCATCAACAACACTGATTCCCATGTTGTCGTGTGTTGTAAAACCACACACATTGCTCATGAATGAAAAATCGAATCGAAAATGTGACTGTTTCCATTAAAGTGAATACGCGCATCATCATGAATAATATTTTGATGAAATATAATAGGCCCTACCATCATAATATTAAAAGATACCTACATATATGAGGAATGGGAAAAGCACTTGAAAAGTTCATGTGAAATATTTATGTATGTATGTGTGTGTGTGGAGCTGAGCTTTCATTCATTTCATACAAAACTACTACTACTACAATTGTAAATTTGGATAAACAAACTTTTCAAGATAAAAGAGGTAGTAATGATGTTGTGAGCATTGTGTGTTGTCATATCGCTAGTTTAACAAAGAAATGTGCAGCATCACTCACTTGACTTAATTTTTGATTCATGGAAGTAATAATTCGACACGGTGGGTAATAAATTAAAAAATCAGACTCGTGCCGGAAACAAAGACCATACGCCACTAGCGTTGGTCGCAATGATGATGACTCTGGGAAGCTACAATAATAATAATATTAGTAAAGGAAAAGTAAAACATATGAAGAGAAAGTTATTACGCTATTGCGTCTCTAAATTTTATTTTACTTTATTTGAATAAACACTTAAACCGTCTTTATAACTCCGCGCAGTTTTTTTGATCAATTGAACAATGTGGTTCGCTGTGTACTGAGTACACTCATTAGTACTAGCTGTGGACTCAATTGTAATATGAACCATGTAGGTATATCGGAAAGAGTTTCGTGATTCGTTTTTTTTTTGGATTTCGTACTATATGAAATTGTTTTAGCTGTCCTTGTTTGCGTTTATTTAAAAAAAAATATTTTTTGACTACTTCTCATATCTCCATTTAAACGGTTTCGCATTTATGGTGGTAGATCACAAAATATATGCATACTTCCGAATTTGTTTTGAAAATAAGTATTGATTATTGCTTTCTTTCGTTTTTTCGCATGCATGCATGCCGTCTCTAAAGTCTCGTGTTTATTAGGAAAGAAAGACAATGCGAGGGAGTTTAGTGGAACAGAACAATGGGTTCCGCGGAAAAAAAGCACACACCGAGAGAGGTAGAAATATCATGACATGACGTGATCGTGACAGCAAAAACAAGTGAAATAAGAGAGCTCCTCTGCTGCTCCGGTCACATTAATGTTCCACCACCACAACAACCGCCACACCGTTGCTGAATATGGAACAACTATGCCATGTTCAATGTTTAGTAAGTATACATACATCACTACATATACATACACGGGAGAAACAAACTTCCGTCCTTTTTTGTTTGACAAACTTCCTGAATGACTTGTATTTTCCTTGTATTACATATTACATTTATTATTTGCATTCAGTGTTCCCAATTTTCATGAAAAGTGATAATACTCAACAATACAGTGACATCATGAACTGAGCTGAAGTGAGTGAAGTGAACGAAACACGAAACAAGGCTGCTTGCAACAGTCCCAGGATATGGGTAAACAAGTGTACACACACACTCAAATACTTTTCGTGCCAAAAACTTTTTGGTCTGTTTATACCAAACATTGTTTGCATTTCTCATAAAAGAAACTGAAAGTCATCCCAAAAAAGTCTTGATTACTTATTGTTGATATTATAGAATTAAAAGCATAATGCTTAATTCGATGAGAGAAATGTTCAAAATTTGGAGGAATATGAGTTTGTTGGTGAATGATGCAAGCAGACTACAATGACTACATACATGCTACATACATGGTGGTTGTTCATACTACAAAACAATAAATTGCGGTCTTCTCCGGTTGTTAAGTAATCTGAGTAATAAAAGTGAAGGTGGATTTCCCATGCTAGATGAATTATTATTATTGCACTTTACGGCGTAGTAAATAATGTACACATTATCACAACAGCAAAAGAAAATGTACTTGGCTATCATATGATTTTATTATGGTGTTACATACATCTACATACCATAGGTACTTATATGTTGATATTATGTATGTGCTTCATGATAATGATGATGATGATGATGAGGTTTATGCTCCGAAAAAAAAATTATGGAAACATCATGAAGGAAAATTGTGGGAATTGTAATTTCCCTACAACAAATGCAATAGGATACTTTTACTTCCACTTTGGTCGATTTTTTTGTTGGCGTTGTGCATTTTGGTGTGTGTACCACGTATCCCATGTCCCATTCTTAACATTTCGGATAGATTTTACTCTTCAGGGGGAAAAGTAACTGAAACCCTCAGTAAGTGATGCATTTTGTCTTCCGGAGTAATTATTAGGGAAAGGAATACCCATTGGATGACACGTGGCTCAAATGAACTGTTGGTCGCGTGCCGTGTCCGACTTTACTTTATCTTACATGTTTATACTTTTGGTTTTCTCTTCTGTTAATAAATGACGCTCATGTAGACGACACTCTACTACGCACAGCAGCAAAACAATGCAACATGAAACACACATTGCACAAAATGTAAATGTGTGTGCATGTGGATCTCAAAGCACATTCACACATATCAATGTTATTTTTTGTTTTTAACAAACTGATAGAGTTACATTATTGCGGACGAGTGTGTGCCGCTGACAAAATGGAATACCAATAGCACGTTTGATATTTCTCGAGAGAATTTGTACGAGTATGCAAGTAAATTGGGCATCACCCTGTAACGATAAATGATAATAGGATTAAGTAATTTGCACCATGCAATGCATGTGCCAGATTGATTGAATTGTTAGAAATCTTTTTTATAATTCAACTTGAGTGGAGGATTAAAGGTTTTACGCAAGATAAATTCATGATATTTGTAATTGGCAATTGATACAGGAATGCCAAAATAAATAGAAATAAAAAATATA
>JAHZNC010001424.1:0-11328 GCA_027744095.1 Zhuqinia jingwanae
ACAAAAGTTGTGCCAAAAAATATGAGAAGCACAGGAAAGGCATATTACAAAAAAACAGGACAAAAATTTAATAGTTTTTGTTGGACAGGTGGTCGTTTGGACAAGCATAGGACGATGCCCATTATTAGTGCGAATACAACGTCAATATTTTTTATTTTATCGAATTTAAGGTCTCTGGCGAAGAAGGTCGTATATGCAATCCAAGTGTATAGAAAATACGCGTTAATAGGTGCCACTGAAAACTTTGAAGAGTATTATATTTTTGTGTATTAAAATTCAATATTATAAAAAATATATTTTCCGGTGATATTTGCAAGCAAAATGCGCATTGTGATGATATCAACACTGGAACAGGTAATGGTAAAAAGGTGGTCAATGGTGAGGTGAGGATATCTGGTAGCTGAGTTAAGACGATGTATGATGATGATATGTAGGGGGAAAGATATAAATGGTTACATTTTGGGTGGTGGTGGTGGTGTAGAAGGATATAGCGTGCTCAATGGAAGTTTGTTTGGTTGAACGTCTGGCGTGGCATGACATGTCATGAGGCAAGCATATGAAAATTTGGGAAATTGAAATGAACAGGTGAGCACTGGATGAGTACTGTGAGAACCTACGCCTGTTATTAGATCGTTTTGCTTAAATTCTCTAATGAAGGCTTTGTTCTTAAAACAAAACTAGCAATTAAAGCTATTTAAGCAAATCAACAGCGAATTGGAGACGACGACAAAAAAAACACTAATTTTCTCAGTATAATTATCATTGATTACGGTGAATAAAAGAATGAAAAACACCTCCCACCACCACACCAGGCCACATGCAAAAATATATACACGACGCAATAAAAAAAAAAGCCAAAAGAGTTGAATGAATTCTGTGTAGAGTACTACGACGCAATAGAGAAGGTCGACTGGATGAATGTTGAGAAAAGGATGCCGATTAAAAATTGCGTTGTCGCTGTTTCACATTGTGGTTCAGTTTTTTTTACGATGATGATATTTGCTGCTGCTGTTGCTGCAGCCGCAGTACCAGAAAATTTTAGTGATGCGAAAAATGAACAGTTTTTAACTTCAGACTTACGACGACTGACAGAGAAAGGAAGGAGGAGGCGGTACAGTGGGGGTGCAGTAAGAATAATTGCAAGCAAGCCTTAATTTAATACTTCTTGTTCTTTGTTCAGTGAAGCTCGTACTAAAGATGAACAGCGCAATCAGTTCGGTTGCACTGACTGCGAAAGAAAGAGAGAAAAACATAAAGGTCTTCTGATATGATATGGCGATCTTGGTGATAGAGGTACTCTCATAAAAAAGAGCAATAATTACAATGAGCGCTGCACTACTCTCCGTTTGATATCCTCGGTGCGCGGTGCATCGATCTCATCAAGTTGAAGGCCGAATAGAGGATGATTAAGTCGACCTCCGAAAAGAAGAGAAGGGATTTGAACTCATTACCATATTTATTCCGCATTATTTGCAACGATCCTACGAAATTGCATCGTTTTTTTAGTACGTATGTTTGTATGCATGAACAATACAATATAAAGGTATTTTGATGCATATATTAAGCGATTAAATATATCAACAGGTATATTTTTTTTTTGCTCTGTGTGAAAATTATGACGAAAATTTGCTGCGTTATTACTAAAACAGCTACAGCTGCTGCACGCAAATGTGAAGGAGGAACAATTGCGACTTGTGTGTTTTTTGCGCATCAGACTGTCTGTCATTCAGTAATCATCTTCTTGGGGGCGATTATAAATAAAAAATGAAAAAAAATGCAATTACAATATAAAAATTGTCTGTATATAATATATTCTTTGCTGTAAGCATTGTAAAGGAATTTGCATGTTTAGTCAAGTCAAAGAAAAAGGGTTCAAGAGGAGGCTGAATTGATGATGATGATGCTGTTAAATGCAAACAAGGAAGACAATCAGGTTGAATTTACTCTGTAGATAAAAAATGCATACCTTGTACAAAGTTGAGAAGTGATATACAGATTGGGGTCATCCATATATTATGACAAATAATCGTTTCGTACTGATGTCTACAATAGAATGGCTTAAAAAGAGATACAATGTGCGTAATATATTTTTTAATATTTATGATCATGTCATTTATGAACAGCTCCTTAATCCACACCCTTAAAAAAGTACCAAAAAGTCAGCAAATATTTATAATAATAAAAATTGCGAAGCGAAGCTAATGGTACACTAAAAGATGGTGTCGGCATACTCTATAATTATTATCCTGCTTGCAATTATTCATCTACAACAACCACTCTTCTTTTCTTTTTTATGTATTTATTTATTCTGATGCAACTTTGCACATTGTTTGCTGCATGTCTGGTCCTGTCTCTGATAAAAACAAGAAGGAAAAGATGCAGGTCTTTCCCACAACTACTGTAATTACAGCAGAAAAACTGCGTCGTAAGTTTGTAGGTCAGCGGCACCAAAAAAACCTACACAGCCCGACCTGCTCCACCACCAACGGCTCTATTCACTTTAGCCAACAATGCATGCATAATAAAATCATTATTATTGTTTTGTATTAAAAAATCCTTATTTTCATGCAGAAGAAACTGAAATGTACTCCGAAAAAAGGCGTACCTAACCTTTGTATTTTATTCCAGTGGAATTTTTTCTGGTTTTTTGGTAAAATTCCATTCCAAGAAAGGACCAGACCACAAAATCCGCTTCTGAAAATATTGAATATTGTATGTATTTACCTATTATATTATTTATAATACATTAATTTAATAATACTCACTCATATCGAATTAAGACCAGATCACAAAATCCGCTTCTGAAAATATTGAATATTGTATGTATTTACCTATTATATTATTTATAATACATTAATTTAATAATACTCACTCATATCGAATTACATCAACAGTAAAAATAAATAAAAACCGCATCATTTATTTATGTGAAATTTTTTGCTTTACAAAAACATATAAACATCTACATGTACATGATACACTAGCTGTGTGGAATAACTGGAATATTACAGAGAAGGTCTTTATATTTCGCAAACCCAAATGAGAAAGTATGTACGCTAAATATGTGTGTAGGTAAAAGGAGGAGGATTTCAGTTTCACTTTGTTTGGATATTTAGGTACATGTTATGATATGATATGGTGTTTTGGTGTTCATGATGATGACGATGATATTATTACGAGAAAATAATGGTTTTTGCGCCATGAAACCAAGCAAGCCTATTTTCCTCTCTACTCTCATTATCTTCACATATTATCATTTTTATTCACACATGTAGAACTAAGGGTGTCTGCATATATTACGTATCCACATATTATTATATGACTGTATATTATGTATATAGCAGCATCCCATTTCATCCAATCTCTTTCTTTCTCTCTCCCACTCGTTCACTCCTGATAATAATAATACTCCAAATTCCCAGTACTACAACCATGGGAAAGTATTTTACACACATACACATACACAAGCCCAAGAATTCATGCATACAGAGTAGCAGTTATTACGTCGTTGTATTCATCATCACTCCCGCTCCTCATATCCTGCCTCTCTCACACTATTATCATCATAGCATAGCTCATTTCTTTTTTCCCCACCGTCGATTCTTTATATATATTTTTCTTCTCTTCCTATTATTTCTTTTTTTTCTTACGAAATAACCGTCCAAGTTTGCATTTTGTATGGAGAACAAGGAGAAAAAATAATAAGACCCAAACTTTGAGACTCAAGTAGGTATATGCGTAGTATATGTAGGTACCTATGTTTTAAAAAGAAAACGCTGCGTATGTTCGATAGAAATAATAATAACATTTTGCTACTCCCTGTTTTATGCTGACGAATGCCGTTCCTTCAAAATGCCGATGTTGATGATAACGATGTTTTTGAAGGGATGTATGTATATGTGTGTACTTTACATATCTTGCTTTGGTATGCAACTTTTTTTTTCTAATCCTTCTTTTCATATAATATATGTATATCTCATCATTATTATCATTCTTATTCTTCTTGTGAGTGTGAATGGGGTTTGTATGCTGGAAAAAAAGAAAGAAATCTGATGATGATGCTGACGGTCACGAAAAAAGACGAAGATGTAAAATAAGATGTTGATATTCGTTTGCTACCATGCATAACATTAGATATAATGTAATGTAAGTATATACATACATGCATACATATATCGATATTTACATAAAAATCACACATATACAAAGAAGGGACAAACATGTGAGGGAGTGCATGAATGGTTGTATGTGTTTTTTTTGTGTATCTGCTGATAAGCTTCATTTTCTACTACGGAAAAAGCTCCAGAGGGTATCATTAACCCCATGCGAGCATCATCACGGTGATGATGATGATGATGATGAACAAGATCATGATGGTACACAAACAGTTCGTACTCTGTTTGGGTACCTATCTGTTTTTGCTCTTACATTACGTAGCAGACATTTCGTTTTTTTTCTTCTTCTCGTGAATCTTCCCTTCTGAAGGAGAAGTGTGGCCGCGTGTTATTACTACCACTACTATTTGTACTACTACTACAGCTATGCTACATATATATGCTTTTCCATAATAAACTATATAGTGCTAATAATCTTGGTTCGTCTTGCATGACTTTGTTGTGTGTGCATGCATGCTTGCTACAGAGTGCAAAAAAAATAGAGAAGCGTCTTCTCAGAAAAAAAAAGTTGCATGGGGCTCATCTGCTTTTGCTTCTGTTTCTGGTAGCGGTGGCTCTATAAAAGGGACTCCGGCTCCTTGGCGAAGCGCTTAGTTAGTAAATATTGTTTGGTTGTGGACCAGCATATCGGTTTCATTATTACTTTTGTTCAATGAAAGGAAGACGAAAATAAAAAAAAGACTTTGGTTTTAGATACAAAAAATTAATAATATTGGTTTCTAGATAAGAATTTTCTGGAGAATAATATCATTAGATTTTTTTTCTCAATTCATTTTCTGCTTTCCTAAGAGAAAAAAAATACAAATACATAAATGTAAGCAACTTTTGAAAAACAGAAAGCATAAAATTATTGGTAAAAGAAAAAAGCAATCTGGCTACTTTTTTCTTGGTCTAAGAAAAAACTTAGTAAAAGTACTAGTGTAGTTATATGTTAGTTGTTGTATAGTTGTATCATTTTCTGAAGAAAACTGAACAAAGTAAATTTTAGTTGTTTTCTCTCCTCCGCACCGCTTCTGTCTCTCAAGTTAACAACAACAACAATATATTACTCTGGACTTATTTTTATAGCTTTTGGGTGTTTTGTGTGTGTGAAAGTGTATCAGGGAGAAAGTGAGGCGTTTGTTGTCGTCCATCTCTTTATTCAAGAGGATATAAATTTTCTCCATTTTTTCAACACATCGACAGGAGGAGGAGGAAAAAAAAACATTTTTTTTTCACTAGACGACATTGGCGACAGCAGCAAGACGATATATGTACACTTTATAGAGTTTTGTTGGTTGTATATTTGTCTTTATCTTGAAATGATAATGCGAGAGAGTGTGCGGTCGTCTCTCCCCATTTAAGAATTCCTTTTGGTTGTGAATATCTAAGTAGCCAGCGTGAATTTTCTTATTTTTCTTAAGAAAAAAGTAAGTACACACAAGATTTTTTTTAACGTGTAAGATACATATGTATAGAAAAAGAAGGACAGAGAAAATATTCTTTTCCTAGTCACAGTCGGCGGTATGCATAAAGTGACTAGTATTTAGAGATAGATAGTCAGAGAGACAGTGAGAGAGTGAGAGTGAGTGAGCGGCAACGGAAGAGGAAGCAGCATCTTTCTCTCTCTCTCGCTTTTCCCATTCATTCACCCAATCCAGTAGTCTCCTCAAATGTGCTGCGTTGCCACACACCACCACTGTTCTGCTTTCTCCTTTTTTTATTCAAGTCAACAACAGCAGCAAGAGAACGAGCCAGCAGCATCGGCGGCAGAATAGTAGTTTTCCCACTTTTTACAATCAGTTGAAGGCTTCTAAAGATGTAAGGACACGAGATGACGATGAGAAGCAAAATGTAATGTAATATGTAAGTATAGTATGGAGAGAGTTCAGAGTGTATGAAGAGAGCGAAAAAGGACAATTTTTTTTCTCTAGTACAAAAGCAATAAGTAGGCAACTTACACACACACACACACACACATTCATATATATACATAGTTTTACTGTAAAGAAGAAAATGATAAAGAAAGTGAAGCTGAAAGAGAAAGAGAGAGGATATATCGAGTGATATATGTAGGCATAGAGTTTAGGAGAAAATTGTATGGTGGTGTGTAAGGCATGGTAGGAGGGAGACAGAAATGATGTTGTTGGAACTTGCATCCGGCTCCATGTATTAGCAGCAGCAGCAGTGAGTAGACTAGACAGCATAATAGCATCACACTCATAGTATCAATGTCCACGAGAAAGAAAACGAGAAGAGAGCAGAAAGAGAAGGGAAAAAGTATAAGGCTCCAACCAGCGAGCTCCCCTCTTCTTCTTTCTCACTTTCTGAATTCTGAAACAAGCGATTGCACAAAGTGTGTATATAGTAGCTTAGCATACAACAGAGAGCTAGATGAGAGCATAACTGCTATATATGGAATCTCTCTGGCAAGCAAGTGTCCTCGGCTCTTCTCTTCTTTTCAATGCTCAGTCAGTACAGATTCGCGAAGGGAAGCAGAAACGCTCTCGCTCTCATTCCATCATCTCTCTACACAAAATAATCATAGCTAAACGCACATTTCACATTTGCTCGTGTAAAAAAGGATTATAAGGATATTACTCAAGCAGACACAGACAATAGGCAACCAATACATCAAAAGCATACAATATATCTGTTGAGGTTACTATTTTTCAGTATAATTGTGTGTGGGTTGTGGACAGACATTTTTTCCAATTTTCAATAAAATACAAAAAAAAAATTTAGCCGAAAAATAATAAGGGGAAAAATCGAAGGGCACAACACCACCAGTTTGTTGTTGTTGTTTGTTATTTTCTCTATATAGTTTATTGGCTTGGCAGAAAAAAGGAAGAAAAATCACACGCGTTGTATTATTATTGTTTGTTTGTGTGTCTGTGACGGACTTTTTGTACATTTACGTTATTGGTTTGAACGGAATATTGTTATTGCCGTTGCTGCTGTTTGGGCTCTCTTCTGCTGCTGGACCAAATCAAAAGGACAAGTGGTAGCAATTTCACTTTCTCTCTCTCTCTCTCTCTCTCTTTCTCTCTCTGTCTGAAAAAACGCTGGGTTGACAAGGGTATAGAGTGTGTTCTCTCTCTCTCTCTCTACTGCTGCGGTATACGGGTGGTGGTAGTAAGTAGTAGAAGTAGTTGTGTGTGTGTGTGGTGGTGTTTGGTTAGTTGGAGGATATCAGAGTTTCACTTGTTTGTTGTGATTTAGATGCAGTGTGGAAGCTCACTAGGGAATACTAGAAGAACTACTACTACTACAACAACAACTTGTTCCATAGTAAAGCGATACGACTACAAAGACACACACGCACAATCACAATCAGAGAGCAAATAAAAATAGAAGACATAATATCATGTATATATAGACATACGTAATAATACCTACATATATACACACACACGTGATGGTGGTGGAAAGATAATACCAGTGAACAAAATAAATACAAGCATTGCGACACTTTATTAGTATTTTGATGTACAATGTACAACACAACAATAATATGAAAATAGCGAGTGGGCTACTGATAACGAAAAAAATAAAATAAGTATAGTAGCCTTGATTCTTCAAAGTCAGATCAAAAGGAATAAAAAAAGGAGAAAAGAGGTTTTTTTATATCGGATGGAATGCACTCTCTCTGTCTCTCCCACTCTTTTGGCTTATCAGAACAACTCATGCACACGGAACATTTTGAAATCACGAAGTAGTAGCAGAGGAATAAATAGTGCTCACGTTGTTTGAGATCGAGGAAGGAGAAAAAAAAATAAAGGAATTGATTCTTGGACAACTAAACCACACATAAACTGTATACACACACACACGGTATATAAAGTAAACTGTTGTACTGCAGAAGTAGTAGAAGCAGCAGCACACTGCAAAAAAAAGGTTGTTTGATTATGTGTGGTGGTCATTCATCTGGATTGTTTAGTTGACTTTTTGGGTTATCTCTGTTGCTCTGCTGGACTTGACTTGTGTTGACTTCTTACTCTGCGCTTCTATACATACGTAACAAAAAAAATGTATATAAAGTAGCAAGATTTTGATAAGAGCTACGCATTTAATACACTGCTGTGTGATTCCAGTTGATTTGCGAGGGAGAATATATAAAGTCTAGTAGTAAAGGTGAAAACGCCAACAAAGAAACATCATTTTTTTTGCTGGAAATAGAGAAACTGAGAAGTGAATACTTGTGAAAAAAAGACCAAAAATCACAATCAACGTGACAGTAATTCCAGGGACAAAAAAAAAGTTTTTTCGTTATCCTCCTTCTCTTTGTAAAAATAAAAGAATAACATAACAAATTTGTTTTGTAAAGCAAAAAAAGAAAGAATTCTCTTGTAGTTCAGTGTTACGTATTTTGTATAGTAATTCCGGTTGTTTTCTACCATTGTTTCCTCTTTTTTGTGTGTAAATATACTTGTGTTTGTGTCTACTTTACTCTCATTTGACAGAGAAACAAAAAAAATTGTGACAGAGACAACAGAAGAGAGAGAAGAAAAAAAGACGAAGACTTAGAATCCCAATCTTTCTCTCACTCTTTCTATGTGTGTATGTGTAGCTTATATATACAGTGTAGTAGCAAGCAAGACTAGGTGAAACGCCTCAAGCTCCTTCAAGTCAAGTCAGAGAAACTCCAGAGAGACTTTGTGAAGAAAAGAGCATCTTCGTGTTTTTACCAACATAAAACTTCTATAGAGCCACACAAAACAACAATATTTTATCATTTAGCAAAACTGACTAAAGTGAGTGGTGGTGGTGGTGGAAGAGGAGGAGGTGGTCGTGCCCTACTAAATTGTGTGACTTGCNTTTATCATTTAGCAAAACTGACTAAAGTGAGTGGTGGTGGTGGTGGAAGAGGAGGAGGTGGTCGTGCCCTACTAAATTGTGTGACTTGCAATCACAACACATCGCATTTAACCTTTTTTTCTACAAAAACTTGTGTTATATATTTTAACTTTGAGATATACGCGTAGATATATTTTTTAACAATTTTTTTTAAAACAAAGTCAAGTCACTTTGTTTCCCTCTCTATATATCTATATATATCTTTCCCTGTCAGTATTTTTTTTATTATCATGGAGAGATCCCATTTGATCATTAAGAAGTTGGCGGTGACAGCGATCCTAGCTCTTTTTATGGTGGATTGGATCCCATCCCCGGGATTTGGTTTGACGGTGGCCCGCATCGATCCAAAACTTGTTGGAGGTAACGAACACATACATATATTACATATAATATAATTAAAAATATATACAAAAAAAGCATAGAAGCGGGATGAAGGAATGAAAAGTGCAGGTGTGTAATATCTTGCAGAATAAAAAAGGAAAAGTATGTGAAAGTAAGATTGACGTCACATTTTTATTATTATTATTATCATCTTATTTGCCGCTCGTTAAAGTTCCCCCCCCCAAAATACTACGATATGCATACACTCACTGCCGTCCTTGCTGATGAATGACTCACTCATGATGAAGATCAAGCGGAATGAGCAGCAGTAGAAAAAAAAGACGAAGACATTGAAAGCTTTTGATCTTTTCTTCCATGCCTTTTCACTTTGCTCATGTCGTAAAAATGTTCGTTTAGTGGTTTGGTGTGTGCTGCTTCTTCTGCCAGCGTAGTAGCGTGCACCTTGCTATATGTGTGTTTGGTTAGTAATAGGAAACAAATAAAATAAATGTATGTAGGTAGTAGGCAGGTAGGTATATTCGTAACGAGAGATGAGGTAGAGGAGGATGAAAAAGAAGAAGAGCATCTCATATATGCTCATGGCAAGCAAGCCTGTTTTATTCACTTTGAAACCCTAATTTCCCTTTTTAAACTTTACTCTTTTTTTCACAAGAAAATAAAATAAAAAAGGGAGTGTAGTATGTACGTGTGCTTATATATAGTGTGCACACCATATATACCTATTATAAGAAAAAGAGTAGTAGTTTGTTTCTCGGAGGAGGAAACTGAAAGCCCCTTATCTGTACACGGTACCCACTTCTTCTTGCAGGTCTATTTTTTCTTCCAAAAACGAAATTAAAAAAGCGGTGCTCCTTCTTCATCCTTCTTTCTCCTTAAAATGTCAAAGAAGCAAGGTAAAAAAGCAGATTGTAGTAAATTGTATGCCTACATACATATACCTATATAGGAAAAAAATGTGTACTCACTTATGTATATTATTAGATCACGTTTTTTTTGTATGTGTACTGATTCTGAGTACTACAAACAATGTTTGTGTGTGTGTGTACAGCCAAAAATTTGTATATTTGTGATGCTTGTGGTAGTAGTGGGTCTAAAAAAGGCATATCAAGACAAGATTGGGGAACTAATATTCTGTGTATGATAATATGTATACTAGCTACTACTCTATAACTAGCTGGTTGGATGTATTTGAAAAAAAAGTCCAACAAGAACAAGCCCTCCAGGGATTTTGATTCTGCCTCATTTTCTTCCTTTTCTCTGTCTTTCTCCTTTTGCCTTTGAAGAAAATTGGGGATTCTTTTCAGGGTTAACGTTTTTACACTAGCAACATGAGCATATATATATTAAAGCATCATCAGCAGTCGAGAAAGCAGTCATTTTGTGTTTTCGTCTGTTTATGAATTTTGCATGAAGAGTGCATTTTGAAGCGGTAGCCAACCAGAAAAATGTGCATGTACGTATAACTTTATAAACAGTGCTACTTGGTTTAAGCAAAGAATAAAAAAGAGATGCCTTTGGGCTGTAACCAAAACAAGGAGCAGCAGCGGCAACATCATCAACGTATCGCATCGACATTGCTTCATTCACTCATTTACTGTAAACTTTTGCATTGCATAATGGCATTGGCTTATATTAGTAAAAAAAGCATGATTATCTTTGTAAAAACCACACTATATACATTCTTATGTAGCTTTTATAGCAGTTTAGGAAATGAACGTAGATAATAAAGTGGAAATGAAAAGGAATAGCATACTTCGGCTCATATATTTTCCTATGATCTCTTTGCATCTTCTTGAGTGGGAGTAGTAAAATGTGGGCTGTGCGTTTTTTGTGCATGTGTTTATTGTTCTTTACGCTTCATTTTATGTGTTGGTGGCGACGGCGTTGGTGGATTGAAGATGGAAGTTGTTAAAAAAAATACAGTGATGATGGCGAGTAAAAAGTAGAGTTGAGAGTTGTAAGCTTGTGTGTGTGT
>JAHZNC010001425.1:0-14491 GCA_027744095.1 Zhuqinia jingwanae
TACTTCTCTCCATATTCTCTCATGCTACGTACGACTGTTACTACCACTACTACTACTCACATCACGACATCCTCTATATTTCAGCTCCACATAATATGTGTGTACGACATTTCCATCTCTATCTGGTGTACTGTATATTTATATTTTTATATGGCACGCCAGTAAAGTCTTGTCCTCTATTTTTCCCTTTTCTTTTTTTTTCTTCCATCACTTATACTTAAACTTTGCTATATCTCTTTTTTTCTTCTCTTTTTTTTTACTTACGTAGGCTCCACATCGTTTTGGTTTACTTTTGCTGACAGCCAGCCAAAACCAAAAGTTTACGAGTTGTCCTAATACATGACGACTTCACTGACTTGTCTCTCGTGCACAACTACCACTACTACTACTACCAAACAACCATCACTTCTGTTCTCCAAAAGTAGTGGAGAAGGAGAAGAGCGAGAGAGGATAGAGAGAGAGTGGAAAAATGAAATAAAAGAAGAAGAAGAAGAAGGCTTTTCATCTAATAGTACATTTTTTTTCTTCTCTCTTTTTTCTCTGGACATATGTGTCTCCCCACATAACTATCATGATGATGATGGTGATGATGATGATGATTCTGCTTCTCTATCAGCCTTCTTGCCTGTATATATACATACCTATATATCTGTTTTGTTTTCTACTACCACCAATAATAATGATGATCACTACTGGTTCCTTTCTCTCTTCCTTGTACTCCTACATCCCACTTCTCAAGTTTATGAATATGAAGAGAATGAGAGTAAAGAGTAGTGAGTAGAGTGTCATAAGATTTTTTTTGTGTAGCTTTGGCTTTGGTTTACCGACAGTAATACATTGTAGTACTCAATGTCCTTGTGTAGTAGTGGTGTGGTGGTGAGTGCTGCTGTATGCTCATAGTTCATACATTTCATACAAAAACTAAAAGTACTACAAATATTATCATCATGACGATTATCATTTCATTCTCGTAATGCGATGGTCTCTATGTTGTTGTTGTGTCTTTGAAATATAATATTATTTTTGCTGCTCCTTCAATATAACAACAACAAACTGCCTCCTGACACACATACGTACGTCCAAAACAACTTTAGTCACAAAGGGATACTATGTAGCGTGTTTTGCTGTGACTATGTCATGGAATAATATTATGGCCATATATATTCTCCTTTTTTTGCTCCATTTTCATGAAAGTCAGTGTGTGCAGAAAGTCGGGAGTATTCTCATGATACAATTTTGTAGGGAGTACAATGATGATGCTTACTACGAGTGAGAGAGAGAGAGAGGGAAAGAGAGTGAAATGGGAATACATTCCTTTGGTTTCCTTCGTTTTTCTTAGTGACTGAGTTTATGTTTTTTATAACATGGTCAATGGTTACTTTTTCTCCCAATGTCCGTCTGTATTAAACAGCAAATATATTTTATTTTCCCTCTCTTCAGTCCGATGCTTTCTCGCAAGTTATAATAGTGTCTTGTTATTTACATACAGAAGAAAATTGTATCTGACCAATAACACACAGCATCACATCCATACCTACATCATATTGCAAGAGAAGAAGGTTCTTCTTAAGAAAAGTTTTTTTTGTTTGGAAAGGTGGCTTCCACGAATTTTCTCTGTTGGGTCATGCCACTACTTCTACTTCCAACTACCACCTCCACCAATCTGGAAGGAAGGAGGACAAGAGATGAAATAAAATTGAATATCCAGTTAAGAAACGAATACTGGTGGCTGAGGAGGAGGACAATATATATGAATGCACATACTACCAAAGTACGTACAAAACGAAAATTGTACATGATACAGTCAAGCATACAATAAAAAGTTGAACAAGAAGAGAAGAAGAAGGCGCATCTGCATCCCATGTGTTTTTTTTCTCCTCCTTCTCCTTTTTTCTTGGTTCTCCTCCGATCTCCCAAAACAAAATTCTTTAATGTAATGTGTAAGCAAGCATGGCACACATGCATGCATGTTTTTTTTTACTTTTAGTTTTTCTTCGAATGGAGTGTGTGTGTCTGTATATTATGTCGTCTTTGGTCGTCGTCGTCGTGTGTTCATTGTTCATGTCATGCTGTGTTCTATTTTACTGCTTATACATTATACCTCACTTAAGTATGTACCAAAAGTTGACTGACTTGTACCAGTTTCTTGTACAAATGAACACGGAGAGAGAGAGAGAGAGAGAGAAAGGGAACATCATGCTACTTGATTTTTCGCTTACTCTATTTCTTCTTCTCTGTGTCTTACTGATTCAACATCATCAACATCATCTTCATGTTATGACTTTGACGACGATGATCATGAAGATACACTTTTCGTTACGTTAAATTTTACAAGAGAAAAAAAAGGACCTGGCTTTTTGTACTTGTGTCCATGCATGATGCATGCAACTGACATGGTAGTATTTACATAACTTGAGAGATAGAGAGAGAGTTACTCTTTTTTTGTACTCCTACAACTACTACTACTGATCCTGTTCCTGTGTAGTACTACTGACTTAATTTGACTTGACTCTGACTCTATGGGACTTCATTGTTAGTGCAAGATTTCTTTCTTTCTTTCTTCAACAAGAAAAGAACGTGTGTACACAAAAAAAAATACGAGCAGTAAAATATATTATTATGCAGCTGCTCTTTTATAAAAAAATATATAAATGTGAGATATAAAAAAGAAACTTTTGCAAACAAATGTGTACTTATGTGTAATATAAAAAATACATATAAAAAAGAAAGCTACACGAGGACACACAGCAGCAGCAGTAGTAAAAAAGTTTACGTTATTGGGAAAAAAATAGGAAAATACACACACACACTCACACTACTAATGTGATAATACCTACAATATGGGTACATATAATGTATGATTTTATACACACTGTTATATGCTTTAATACTAGACCAACTTGAAGAGTTTCTTCAAGATTACTACTACTACTACTACTATATATGTACTAGTGCTCTTTCTGTTCTCTATGTTTTGTCTTGATGGGTGATGTAAAATGTGATGGGATCAGTCTCCTCACAAGTCAAGTTAAATGTGAGGAAAAATAGAAAAAAAATATAGCATATAAAGTATTTCAAGATAAGACGCAGTTGCAAAAGTCGACACGTACATTTTTACATCAAGTTACTGTTGTTGTTGTGTAGGAATATATGTATGTATACCGCCCGTCATGCACATGCTAAGTGAGCAAATGTCAGTTTTTTTTCTCCTGTCTTCTTTTCCCCCTGAAAGTCCTGTTTGCTCTCTCTCTCTCTCTGTTTCTGATGCTGATGGGATGTTGTTGCTTGTTTTCTGTGAAGCATATGTATTTATATTATGCACATCTTGTTTCTGTTATCCATTAAGGAAAAGAGGAAGAAGAAACAAGCAACAAAATATGTAAAGTTAAACTCTTTAAGAAACTTTGATATAAATACACACGTCACAGGGATGAATATTATTATGCACATAACATATAATAGTTTGATGCATGCATGATAGGATGGGTATATGGAAAAAAAAATGCAAAGAAGCTAAGAAAGAATATTTAGAAGAAAAAAATTGGAAACTTCTTTCCTGCAAAACATGTGTCACAATAATTGTTTGTTGAATGTTCCAGGAAGTTTCAAATATTTTTGCCAACTTTTTAATGAAAATACGTGTGCAAGATATATAGAGTTTCACACAAGTATAAAATAAAGTTTTTTTTTTAAATTTTAGATACGAAAAAAAAGTAGAAGATATATTCTATATAATAATAATATGTTGTAAAGATATATATGCGTCTTGTTTGTGAAAGATGGGATGGTATTACGTGTACAATAAAAATTCAATTTTAACTGACTACTTCACTAATGAAAGGAATTTCAAAATGGGATCAAGTAAGTAGATGAATGAATGCTTGACAGCATTATGTGGTATGGGGAAGGTGTAAAACATTTAGTTAAATGGCAATTTTTTTTTAAGGAGTTAACGATAAGTATGTAGGTATATGGCATGCATAGGTATGAAGAAGTGTATACAAACTTAAAACTCATAAACTTATTGGTTTACTTCTTGTCAAGCCCTTTACGTTTGTCTGTGCTTTACAAAAATATATTACGCTTAACAAAATAACCAGAAAAAAAACTAATGCCACTGCTACTGCTGCTGCCACGACAACACATAGCACAGTAATAGGAGACATTGGTATCCCCATAAAACACATTTTTAGTGCTAACCATTATAATTTTTTCTCGGATTCCTCTTTCCCTCTCTCTCTCTCCAGACATTGCATCTTCTTCTTCTTCTTCTTCTTCTTTACTCTTTGTTCCCGCAAGAAAAGGGAAGAGAGTAAATAAATGGGAAAAGAAATAGAACACCGTGTTTAAAAAATTTCCGCAGTGTTTTACAACTAAAAAGCTTAGTGGATTTGTAAGAATTTTTTTGTTGTTATTTTTCTAAATGTAATTTGTGTGCGTGGTAGTTTTTGGTGCATTTTCAAGTTCAAGATGAAACGAGAAAAAAGGTAAAAAGTATATCTTTTAAATAAAAAAGACAGTCTTATCATCTTGCTATATATACATACCTACATACATTCTCACATACATATAGGTGCATACTCTCCCGTAGCTATATCTCTTAGAAATTGTACATGTGTGAGGATCTAAAGTCCCGGATCGACATGATTGTCGTCGTTGTCGTCCTCCTCCTCCTCATCATCAGTTATATATAATATTATTATAATAAAAAAAGCAAAAAAAAGAGGAAAAGTTGTTGTACTAAACAGAGTTTCCAAAAGGTTGACAAGATTTTTTTTTCCCCCTTTTTCCCATTTTTATGTCTCTCTGAGCATTTTTACGAGATATTTCCCGGTGAGGAGTAATAATAATGCGGGTTGCTCTTTCTTCTTATTATAAATGTGGAAGGAGATAAGTAGGGGCACGTAAAAAAGAATGAATTTATACCTACATACACATGCATACTACACACAACACGCAATCTTGTTCTCCTTTATTACGCGAGAGATTATATATTATGAAATCTAAAGGTGAATAATATTATTATATGCCGAGCAAATCCAAAAAAAGAACGCATATAAACTGGCAAAATATATTGTAAATGATAAAATGAGATGCTATATGGTATGTTATATGTTGCTGCTGATGAAATGGGGCGGCTTATGGAGAGGAAGGAGATAAGTAGGGGCACGTAAAAAAGAATGAATTTATACCTACATACACATGCATACTACACACAACACGCAATCTTGTTCTCCTTTATTACTCGAGAGATTATATATTATGAAAGCTAAAGGTGAATAATATTATTATATGCCGAGCAAATCCAAAAAAAAGAACGAATTTAAACTGGCAAAATATATTGTAAATGATAAAATGAGATGCTATATGGTATGTTATATGTTGCTGCTGATGAAATGGGGCGGCTTATGGAGGCTAAAGCTCAAAACTGACAAGAATTGACAATTCTCATGGAATTCTATATCCATTCAACATCATCATCATGTATACATATACCCCTCACTTTTCTCCGTGTTTTCTTACAATTTTTTTTGTACAAGGATATACTTGTTTTTCGTGTGAAGCTTTTAGCATTTTCACGCTTTTCTTTCTCGCCCCCAAATCACCATCACCTTTCATCCACCACTATTGACTTTATGGTTGAGAATTATAATAAGTATACCTACATTAATGTACATACGTATATAAATTTTAGATTTAATCTGATCATTCAATGCAATGATGTTTGAGGACGTCGACAATGACGAGAATCTAAGAATGCAATGATGTTTGAGGACGTCGACAATGACGAGAATCTAAGAAGTTGATGAAAATAATGATTTTTTTTAAAGAAACGTAGTTATTTGTTTAGCGTAAGTACTTGCCTGAAATAACATGTTTATGATGTACACAAGCATACTACTAGATACAGAGATACAAACAACTATATTAAATTGATGTAGGGCTTTTTTTTGGTCTCTCTCTCTTGAGTAAAAGTTTTACTTACCCCAACGATGTCTGGATGTATTTTTCATAAAGAAACTGAGGTTATAATATCCGCTTCCTTTTTTTGACTTTTTGTCGTCCTCCTCGTCCCGAGCTTTGATATTATTATGTCCCTGAACTTGACGGATAAATGTGTATTTCTACGCACGCACTACACATAAACATACACACAACACATGCAGAGATTGTAAGTAAAAGAGTGTGAGTTTAGAAACACACGAAAATTTCAACTTTTTTTTCACTGTCTTATGGTTTGTATCTCGTCTTGTTTGGTGTGTCTCTGTGTGTTAACACTGAACAGGACTTTTGGAACAGATTTTTTTTTGGCACAGCAGGCGCAAATGAAAATCCCTGCTTCACGTCACTCTGTTAACAGTTACACAGTAGTAGTAGTAGTAGTAGGCAGCGTGAAACGCACTCGCACTGCACAGTATGTAGATCTGTCAAGTAAAATGCAAAAAATATATATCAGACTGCGCCGACTGGGAAAAAAGTATCTATTAAAATTTTACACTTGATTTTTATCTCTTTAAAAAGAGGTTTCTCATCCCTTATCAAATTATTTTTGCTACCAATTTTCTCCTATTCAGGTTTACCAAATTACTCGTTTAATTCTGGTAATGAGAGTTATGTTAATTGTTTAGAAACATACACACACACGTACATATACACTATACATATACTTTAATGTTGAATGTGGTGGATTTCAGCACAAGAAAACAGGTAAAAACTTTATATGCATATAATATTCAATTCATCTTAACATTCTTTTTTTACTTTGGTAGAATAGCAGTAATGATGACAGTTTGTAGCGCAGAGCAGTAAAAAAAAGTCTGAGAGAACAAAGTTTTCACAATTCTTACGACAACATACTCCTACGTACTTACTTTAGTGTCTTTATATATTCTACAAATTATTTTCTTCCTCTCCGTGTTTTTTATATTCAAGTAAAGAGAAAACTGTTTGAACAAGAAACTCCGCACATATATGTATGTCCACAATTTTTTTCTGGATGCTGATGATGATGTGTACAAGAGAAATGTTTTAAAACTGTTTTAATTATTCACGGTGTTTTTGCATATATTTTTTTAAAACTTTTAGCACCAGAAATTCTGCTACAGAGAAGGAACGAAGAAAAAAAAATGTCACAAAGTAACGCTGTTTTAGTTCTTGTCTCTTAAATATTCTTCTTCTTTTTTTAAACTTAAAAAAAGTCTGTACAACTAACAACTAACTTAAACAAACACATACACACACTTATCCTGTAAAGTCTACAAGTATTTCCAGGATAACTTTATTTTGGAAACTTTGCTTTTTTGGATGGATGGCGAAGCGCACCAAAATCACACACACACACAAGAACAAGTGAGTGAGTGAGTGAGAAAGTGCAACGTACAAAATATATATATAGACGAATGAATAATAGTTCATAAAATGCACGATAACTAATTTTTTTATATATTACGATAGAGTAATAAAAATATGACGAGAGAGAGAGAATGAAAACTTTTTGGCAGTCTTTCTTTCTACGATATATGAGTTTCCTGTAAAAGAATGAGTTTTGATAATCTCCCGAACACTCTAGAGAGAGAGAAAACTATCCACTTGTGCTCTCTGCTTAAGCCATTTATCTGTGTATACGAAAATAACTGGCTGATAATAAGTTGAACTCAAAAAACTGCTTCCGTTGACAAAATATTTAAAAAAAAATATTCAAGTCTTAAAATTTTACATAATATGCCAACATAATATATTCCACTTTTTTGTTTTGTTTTTTCTAAAGAAAGATTGTGAGAAAGATGATGAGAATCTTCTTCTTTTTTTTACGTCCGCATGTCTCTGTTGTGCTACTACCGCGCTCTTTACAGGTCGCGTTGTACAGACCGACTGGCTGTGTCGACAAGATGCCAAGTCTCTTTTGCATCCACTTCTCTTCTTCTCTGCATCTTCTCTCCTCCTTTTTTTTAAGCTGGCAATATATGTAGCTCTGCAAAAGCAGCACAAAAACCAGAGAAGAAGAAGGGGAGAATTGTTACGTTTACATCAGAGATCGGAGCGAGTGAATGTGTGTGTGTGTTTTCTATCCTTCCATCTCTCACAGAGTACAGCACAGTTACTTAGTACAACTTGGACTACTGCTGCTGATGTTGTACACGACTTGAAATATCTTCTCCTTTCTGATTCTTCATTCTTCCTTTTTTTCTGACTGAAGCTGCTTCTCTTTTCTGCTACTGCTGCTGCTGCTGCTTGCTGTACCACCTCGAATATACGATCGTGTGCTTTTTAAACTCTTGAATTTCTCTTTGACTCGATGCGATGTTATTCAGCTTGCAGTAGATGTGGAAGTAGTAGTAGGAGTACGCTACGCACTACTGCTGGAACATTCGTTTCCTTCATCCGTTCAATACCCTCATCATCGTCTCTACTCCAGCAAGCACACCAGCAGCAGCCCAAGTCCTACTTTAGAAGATATGGTCTCGGTACTCTGTGCGATCACCATCCTATTATCCTTTACTTCTATATTTAATACTTCAACTTCACATATGCCAACCTTTTTTCCTTGGTGGACTGCAAAATATATATTATACATCTAATACCTATATATGTATACCAACAGTTTTAGCTTTGGTATAAAATATATGCATATTATTTTTACGGCCAAGTAAATCCTTTTTTTGCATCCCTGAAAATTAACAATGATACGCACACACACTTTTCTTTCTCGACCAAATTGCATTCATATATCTTATACACGCATCATCCTATCTGTCTGGTGTAATAATAAGAAGAAGGAGAACCCTGCTTTGAAGCCTATTTCTTCTAAAGGCTCGCGGATTAAAAACTCTGTTTGCCCTACAAAATCTTGGTGCTCTTAAGTACCACTGTGATTCAACTCATTAGGAAATTTTAGGGAGTCAACCACTACAAGAGATTATTTTATGTGGAACGTATGTATGTATATATGTAAGCATTTTATGTACATGAATGAAAACCATACATACATCCACGCAGTGTGCTCCTCACATAATAATTTTTAGTGAGGGTGCGCAAAATGTATCCATGGAGTTTTATGCTATGCTGCTAATTAATAGCAGTATGATTGAACCATTTCAGGTGGAAAGTAAAACTTTACGGTTAAAAGTTTCTCAACATGATTATTTGGGTTTGCGTCAAGTATAAAAAGTAAATTAACTGGGAACTGGGAACTTTATTTGTAACTGATCTGACATGACTTAAAATTCTGTTCCGGTAGAAATAGACCAAATTGTATCTATCTGCAATGTTGATGCATGTACCCTATTTCATGATTACGGGATAAATTTGTATAAGCACACGAATTTTTTGGGAACAAATAAGGTTAAGCCATGTGTATTGTATGCAATTGACAATGTACATATGCAAATATGTATGTTTACTCCTGGAAAAAAGGTGGGTACTACACTCGAAGAATAAACAAACAGAAATAAAGTAATATTTTCAATGAACCTCTTTTCTGTAAAAAAAAAAAGAAAGAAAGGAGAGAGTAGGGCACCAGTTGTTTGGTAGGTATAATGAGTAGAGAAGGAGCGAACACGCCTTCCTATAACAATGTATAGATTACATTAAACTAGACTTCATGCTGACAAGAATAGTGTGTAATATAATGGAATAAGAGTGGTGAACATGTACATTGTCATTATTCAATTGTCAGTCTGTATCTCCGTCAATCTCAAACGCATCTCCTGTCAAAAAAATACATATATCCTTAACCCTTAATTTGGTTAAAAAAATAAGTATATTATATAGGTTTACAAAAAGGAATGTTGGATTCATTTTCAATTCAACGAAAACTTTTTTTTATAGAGCAATGCGATTTCAATGCACTCCTTCAATATCGCCTTTTGCTACACTATTTTTATTCATGTAGCAAAAACATACAAAAGGTTTCTTGCTTTTTTTTCTCCTCATTGCATTTTTCGCAGTTGCATTCTGCATCAATACATATCTCTGACGACGAGACGCCACAGAGCACATAACAAAAAAATGGTTTGGTTAAAAAATAAAATAAAATATCCGCTGTGTATCTTTCGTATGAAATATATAGAAAAACAGTGAAAATTTGAATGAATCGTGATTCCAGGCAAGAAATCCTGCCATTTTATTTATCCACGCCATACACACTACACACACAAACAAATACATTCACACATGTGGCTACAGAGAATAAGAAGCTTGCTAATACAACAAGAAAAGCACTAAGTACAATCACAGCACATTCTGTGTGTGTTGCTGTTGATGACATGTCATATCAAAGCCATATCTAGGACAATAATGGAACAATGAGATTATTATGCAATTTAGATATATTTACAACGTCGCTCACACAACCAGTATTAAGGACACAAAATGAAGGAAGTCGTTTTTGACAGCAAAAAAAAAGAATAGGCACGGCCACATGTGAGGTGTGTGTGCTGTGTTCTTATTTAGTCGCACATTTTAATGCATATTCCCTGCTTTTGTGTTACATTTCACAATATCTTTTGTCACTCTAGTTTTATAGTGCCGTTGTCTCCAGTTACCCACATTTTTTTTTAACTCTTGATGTTTTATTTTGAACATCGTGCTATCATCATCTCACATATATGCAAAGTCACTATATAGCAAACTACTCTACATAGTTGTTCTAGTCAAAATGAGAACATCCAATCTTCTTCTAGTTCTTATACCGCTTTTGTACCTATGTAGAAACAAATTACCTAGTGGAAAAGTATAATGCTTTTGTTACTCATACATTGGATATGTGTCTTCCTTTAATATACATATATCTGAGTGTATGAAGATTGTATTTACCCCAACAAAATTATCTTGCTTGTTCCCTTATTCGGCTTATTTGCTTTACCTGATTTTCCTCTACTTTGTACAGAGACAGGTACTATATATGCGCTACTATGTCACTACTTTTTTCTTACCCTTTTTTTACTGGTTTACTTTCTACTGTAGCAATATCATCTTTTTTTTTTCTCGCCAATAATATATCATACCTTGATTCTCTTCCGTAGCTGGAGGAGCTATATAGGTAGTCAAGGTGGTAAAAAACACAGAGAGAGAGGGGAGCGATGCTGCAGTTGTTGTTGGCGAAGAAAAAGTATTTGATATTCTTTGGACCGGGGGAAAGCAAAGCCAGCAGGTCATGTCGCGCCTTTGGTACACGATGCCATTCCAAAAAATAACGGACTGACTGAATACCAACCAACCAGCTATATAGTGTCTCTTTTTTCTTAAATCGAGGAAGTTTGAAAAAAAAAGATCCGAGGCTCTATAATATATACCTATTCTAAAGATATACATTTGCTAGGTAGCTACATTCACTTTTATGCTATCTTACTTTTAAAAAAGAAAAAGAAACCTTATAAGAGGTTACATTCATGTAAGTACGAAAAAACCCTGCACTTTTACATTTTACCGCTACAAAAATGAGTGTAAGCCTTTCAATGTTTCCATGTACCATACATATACACACGGTCGTCTTATCCGTGATTGTGTATATGTGTACAAAAGGATCCTCTCATTTTTTCCTTGTTCCCACTACTCCTCTTCTTCTTCTTCTTCTTCTGCTTCTCCTTCAGCACCAGGAGGATGTTCATAGGGAAGATGGAAACTATAGGCAAGTAAAAAAAGGGACTTGTGGTCTCCATTATTATGTTTTGCAACGCCCCCGGCCAACTACGTGTGGAACATAAATGATTTCCCTTGGCTAGCTCCATCAAGACAAATATCATGTACGTCGGAGGAGAAAGCTGATGGTGATACCTAGCTGTATAATAATAATATGTACTTTGGAGCAGAATCTTGCTACACTTCTTTTTTTCCTCTTCTTTTTTTTCTGTTATGATAATAATGCTGTTGCTGCTGCCACCACCGCACCATCACCACCACCACCACTGCTGCTGCTTGTTGGATAAGCTTTGGCAAAAAATATATAAAAGCTATATAAGAAGGATAAAAAAATTGGAGCTTTTGATCGCATTTCCTAACTGCTCTTTTCACAAAGTAGTACTAGTTAGCAAAGCGAGTGTGTGTGTGTGTCTGTGTATGCTCGAAAGAGTGACTGGCTCCTTATTATCAACAGTAGTGGCAAAGCAAGGCGAGAAAGTTTCAATGATGCTTGTTCTTATTCTTCTTTCCTAATAATAAGAAAGATGTGGGTTAGCAAGAAGCTGGTTACTACATACATACATGCATGCATGGGAAGAAAAAAAAGAAAACTTGACCTGTCGTTCGTTTAGTTAGGAAATATACCTATATGATATATTATGTCGACAATAATAATAATGACTCTTTTCTCCTCTGAACAAACAGAATTAACCCCAGTGCATGCAGTCGTATGTATACCATACTACTTGTGTAAGAAGAGAGTTTCTCTTGATTCCTAATCCTTCACTTGTAATAACGTGTAATTATTCATTTTACACAATCATCCAAAACTTGAAAGGCTCATTCATTCTTCGGCTCCTGATTCATTTATGTCGGGATTTGTGTCAAAAGTGTAATTAAGGTGTGTGTGCCTCGCGCGAGAACTCTACCGTTAATACGTGCTTAGTTGATAGCCGTAGAGTGCATTTTTTGTAATGTTTGTAATCTTAGCATGTGTATTTGCTGGACCCTTTCACAAATATGTTTATGTAATGCAATACACGCACGTTACAAAAAAAATTGTACATTGTTTTTTGCCTTTGTTAAATAATATGTGCTTTGATCATGGTGCATGGGATTTGTAGACATAAGACTTGGTAGATGTGTATATTCAATATTGAGTATTCAAACCTCAGTCAGCATTTGTTTGGGTTTGCTACACAAATACAACTTACTTTTGTGCTTCCCATTTTATAAAATGAGAATCTTTGGGGTTTCTACTGAAAACTGACTACTTTCCCAAATCAATGAGATATGATGTTAATGTATAAAATCTCAATCCCATGCCATCCAATGTCGATTTCATGGTACATATATGCATACTTTTATATTTGGAAAAGGAAAATATATAGGCATTTTATTATTGTACTATTTCCCATTTTAGAAATGTTTTTCCAAAAATAAAAATCCCAATAACATTAACTCTGTTAATGAACTTCAATATGTTTCACACTGTTTATACTTCAAAAGTTAATTTAATGAACACTTTTAGACAAAAATTCCATTTGAGACAATAATATTCCAAGTTTAATGAGGATTTTCACCTTCACCTTTTCATTCCAAGTTAAATAGCTGTATAATTCGCTAACCCATTCAAACTAGTATATGTACTTAAAATTAAAAGGTTTTTTTTATAGGAAAAGGGTAATAGTCCCATTGTGTATATACAACAACAAAACTATCAACTTTTTTTTCATCTAACTTTTCAATTGACTTTTTTTCCTGTTCCTGCTTCCACTTTTGCTCTGCTGTTTATGCCTTTCTTCTTCTTCTTCTCGTCGTCGTTGCTAAAACTTTGCAATAATAATTGTTTAAACTACGTTATCTTTCAAATAATGGCAATTCCGACGTTTGAAATGACGCTACTTTTGTAGTTTAGTGTGTGGTTTAATCACCCCGTTCCAGTTCATTTGCCTTAATCGCACATTATCATTTTCATTCATGTCCTTTTCCTACAATTCACTGCTACTATTTATATACATACTATGTGTGTACACTAAATGCCATGCTATTATCACATAGAATAGCCATTGATTCTCCTTTTTTTCTGAGAATGCTGCCAACTTTTCCTTTCTCACTTGAGAATTATGCTCAATGATCACAGACACACACACAGACACACGCGCGCGCGAGTCTCTTGTGCTATTATCCGCTTTTCTCTTCGGACAAACAAACGAAATGTTATAACGATTAAGAAAATCGCCTTTTCAACTACTCACTATGCAATAACGAGAGAAGTCTCATTTCGCTGTAACCATTTATTTTTTTAAAAGCTAAACAAAAAAGACCTCAGCTTGGTCATAGTTACAACTTTTGTAGCGCATCATGTAAAAATGTAAAAGGACGGCATTTAAGGAAAGCAGACATGCATAGGTGTAAATTCTCTTCTCTCTGTAGATCTGCTGTGGTGCAATGTTCACTACAACTTATTTTTTCACATAATATGATAGTTTTCAGAGTTTTCACTTTGAAATCCCCCCCAAAAAATCTGACTTTTGTTCAGCAAGCAATTGACATTCATAGAATTTCTGTCAGATTCACAATTCACACATTTATAAGGTATTTGTATTCATACAAATGGGTCTATTCATAATAATAATAATAATAATAATATACACTCATAAATATGGTATCGGGATATTTTTTTATTGCATTGTACTTATTATGTATGTACTCTAAAAATGAATAAATCTATTTCCCCACTAACTCATATCTTTTTGTATGAATAATACAGATAATAGATATATAGGTATTTGTGCTCTTTTTTTGCATTGGGTCTGTCTTGAGCAATGGAGATTTTCGATTTAATTCTAGCATGTGACAATAGCATTAA
>JAHZNC010001426.1:0-15705 GCA_027744095.1 Zhuqinia jingwanae
AATACACTTATGGTTTAAAAGTAAGTATTTAGCCCATCCCTGTCCAAAATACTTACAAGTTAACTAGATCGTAGCAAGCAGCATGAAATCCAACATAATGAAGTAGTCGTATTACGTGACGGGAAGCTTTGGGACCAGAGAGAAAAGTAGCAGCGGTAGTGCGAAAAGTGAACTTTTATAGAATAGCTTTTTTGTGTGCTAGTGGGTTATATTATAACTAGCAAAATAACAAGCCATTGTAGAAATTGCAAATTTTGTCTTTTTTATTGCATGACATGCTATGTATGCAAATATGTAGGTATGTGCGTGATGATGATGTGATATGTATAGGAATGTAGGTATATAGTAAGAATGAAGAAGATGAGAAAGTGTATCGTCGTGTGTACTATAGTGACACTTTTTTTTTGACAAGAGACATGATTATGATTAGCCATCATAGAGAAATGGCGTGACTGATGGTTCAAAATCCCAATGCATTATATGATAGCAGCATGAGTTCCTTGTGTAATGACATCTCTTTTTTCTCTAAGGACCTAAGAGGAAACAAATATGACACAACACAGCAAATAGGCACACATGAAAGTGAAAACACGAAGTAGGGAAATGTATGCACGTATATGTATGTCAGTGAGTGTAAGCCTCTTGTAATGGGCTTCTATAATGGGGAATTCTCCACAGACTAAGTAGACGAGTAGACAGATAATGGGATTCTTCAACAGTGTAATTCTGTGTAAAATGGAGGAATTAAACGGGAGTTGGCTGGCACGAAATGGCAATGAATTTTCATTGTACGTATGCATGTATTTATATGTATTCGTACATAGACATACATTGGTATATACGCATTGCAAAATACTGTTGCGTCTTTTGATCATCATGGAGTGAAGAAGATAAACTTTTCATTCTTCGTAAAAATTTGGTACAAAGTTACTTAATTTAACAATTTATAGTTGCACATGTTAAGTGTGAAATTCAGCAAAATATATTAACTATCCTCCAATACTATTTTAATTTTTCGATAAAAAAAATAATATGCCGTCAAAGTACCATTTTGTCAGGTGTGAAATGAATAAAATTACCTATTCATTCATTAAGGAACAGGAAACGCGGTCGCGTGTGTCAAGCATCAATCATCCTTTCCATGTGACACTTCATTTACTTTCGATTCAACATATTTTTTTTAAACAAATTTGTCCAATTTATTTTAAGCAAATCAGAAATATATTTTATTGAACTATATAACTATGCTAGGTCCAATCATTATGCTGATGTGTAGTGGAACAGGAAATCATTCATTTTCATCCCATTTTTATACGATTAGTTTTGTGACGAGGCCCATTTCCTGATTGAGCAAGAAATTAGCCAAAAACCGCCACATTAATTTGTGTACAGGTTAACGACCTACGAAATTGGGCTGTGCTCATTACTCTCTTGTTGTCTAATTCTTGTCTGCTTACTCAAAATGCAACATTCAACACTGACAAATGAAATGACAAACAGCAAATACAACAACATTTATATAAATTTCACGCAATGAGATTACTAAAAACTATTTTTTGTCTGTAAACGGCTTATTTTCGTTTTTCTACAATCCATCAAACCACTTAAGCATCCCACCAACCACCACCACCACCATCAGCCCTAAAACAGAATCCCACCAAACCAGTACATTTTTCATAAAGTCCTTGTTTTTTTTTCTTCTTTGTCCCCTTCATTTTTCTCGTCACATAATCTTTTTGTGACAGCCGAGAAAATCAGACCAACCAACAAAACAACGCACAGTCAGTCACTTGTACATACTTTTCTCCCTCTCTCTCTCTTTCTAAAAGCATTTTTTTACTATGTATGCATGTATGACAAAGTAAGAAGCTTCTCCAATGATGCGTTTGCACTTCCTTTCATATCTGTTCTTGTCCTCCCATCTCACTCTCCGGCTCCTTTAGTGCTTTTTGATGGTCACGCCACGCAATTCCATCTTTATTGGCTTAAAATAAACATAAATAAAGCTTTATCGTCTATTAAGGCTACTTATCAGAGAATACACAGAATCCTATAAATATATATGCCTGCCTACACACACACACACACACGAGAGAGGATAGCGAGAAATGGAACAATTGCAATAATTGGTTTGATACATAACCATATCGCATCAGCAATATAATATATAGCATCATCATCATCGTCCCAACACCAGCAACAATCATCACAAAAATAATAACAACAAGAGCAAAAAAAACTACTTATCAAAAGTGTCCCATTCATTCCAACTCAGTGAGCAATTGACAAGAACCCTCAAAGTATCTCAACATTCAACCAAGTATACATATATGTGCATGAATATATGTACATGTAGCAGCCAATTTAGGGCATAAAAGCCAAACATGCTCAGTGTTCATCTTTTATACGCCACTTTATTTTACTGGTCATCTCATTATTATCATCATCATCACATCACCAACCAACAGAAGCAGTGTATATTGTCTCGTTCCCTTCTACGATCATACTTTACTGTTGTGAATTGTTATCGTTTCACCATTTTCCAATTCAAATACATATACCAAAGATCGTATTCATGATACATGCTAAAAAAAAGTATAGCTTACAAAATAAATGCCAATTTCCCCACTATTGAGCATGCAGAGCGTGCACCATAATAGTTCACAATGATAATAACAATAATAATACGTAATACGATGATGACATTGCATTTTTTGTCATTTTCTTTGGTTTGTTGAGCACAATGAAAAAATGAAGCAACAACAAAAAAAAACATCCTATATAGTTTTTTTTTGTGGCTTATTTTAGACAAGTTGTGCATGGGTGTCAAGCTACATATATGACGAGTATAAACTCTTTTTTTTAGAACATTGACCATTTTTTTATAGAACACGCTTCAGTAAAGTGGTCTTTGTGGAGAAAAGAAGGAGGACTGGGAGTATATATGCATGTTTATACTTTGGGATATACGGAGAACTGTGTACTAACCACTCAAGTCATCTTTGTTGTGATTGTGTCAAGTGCAAAGTCTTTTCTTAGCTTGGATGAAACAAAAGCAATAAAGATGATGATCATGATCATGATTGTTTGTCCTGATCGTTGGGGTGAGGAATTCTGTAGGGAATAATAAAAGAAGAGTGTGACTGCTAACAATCTCGAATGAAAAGCAGAAGAAAAAAAAAAGAAAAAAAGACGATGACGATCGTCATTGTTGAAGATGCAATGCTGCTGCTGCTGCTGATGATGATGATGATGAGGGAAGAGAAAGAGAGCGAATGAGCGAAGTAAAAAAAAGTAAATGGAATCCCATAATACTTAAAGAGTTTTTATCTTAATCGTTTCCCTCCTCAATTATTATAGCTTTTATAGCTGAAGAAGAAAATATATTATAAATAATAATCTAAATGCAATAGCAATGAAAAATATTGGTGATGAAGACGATGTGATCATGATGATGATGATGATGAAGAAGAAATAGTCGAGAAAGAAGAGGAGGAGGAGGGTGATAAGAAAAAATAACGGAGAGAAATTGGGAAATTGAGTACTACTGTGACTTGTGTGAGTTTGTGTCTAGTATTTAGTATAATTTTGTAGCTGAATGGCTTATTCAACAATATTTACATGTGTACACACTTAGGCTATATACATACTAGGATAAAAGATATATACAACACCACAGTTGTTTTTTTTTCTTCAAATAATATACCTATATCCAATTCTCCTGGCACCGTTTATATACAGCAGCATGCTTGCATATACATATTATACTAGTGTTCTTTTTTGCTTGCTTGCTTGCTTCTTGATACTTGGCACTGATTTCCCCCACTATACCCAAACAAAATGTACTGGCACCAGAATTATATAATTTACAACGTATACTTAAAAACCTTATAATATCATATTATATTGTGTTGCTACTGTGCTTTATATCAGCACCGCCATCATCATCATCATCATCATCATCATCATGATCATTTTATTTTGATGATAAGGGAAAGTAAGTACGGTAATCTTATGCTTGCACACACACACTTCTCCAATATTCCAGAGAATATTATGAATGGGAGGGGATGAAAATTGACTTCCTCATTTTCGCACTTTCCATCTTTTTCTCACATGCCAGCAGTATTTAAAATAAAGGCATTTTTTGAGCTTATGTATATAATAATAAACGTGTTGTATACTTAACTAAGTATACCTATATTTATAAATGTACGTATGTATGATAAACAGTACTTGTTATAGTTTACTGAACCTTTTTTTGTGTGAATTTTTCGGGGCATTTAGACATGCGATACCTAAACAGCATTGTAGTGGAATAAGGAATAATAATATTATAAATTCTTCTTCACTGCTGCAGCGTAAAACAATGTGTTTTATACCTCATTTGATTCGATATGGAATACAAATACAGAAATACATAAAGAAAAATAGTCCAAATTGCATGATTTTGTTGTTGAAAGTAAATATCCAATGCATGCATATGCATCTGTGCATGTATATGTGTATGTGTGTACAACACAAAGATATAATATTATTCCATTATCACGTGATCCACATAAGTCAACTGCGTGTTGTTTTTTGCTCGACTCTTGTTTTTTATCCCAAAAGATTAGAACATGCAACCTTGCCGCCACACCATACAAATAACTAACATTACGATAATAGGGATTTAAGGGCATTTCCTTATTTTTTATTCCAGGTTTTTTTCCTCCTCTTCGTTTTCTGAGGAAACAAAATGTAATGTAAGAACACAGCAAACAGTTTATCGTTTCTCTCCTTGAACAAGAAAATTATAGATGTTTGTGTGAATAGATGGGAGCATATAAAACATGCACGCATAAGCCTTTTTTGTAGGATTATACATTTGTGCTTTTACTTTTCTTCTTTTTTTGTGAGAATAAACTGATTTTGTGCACAGGTTTCTATTTTTCCAGAAATAAGAAAAAAAAAGAAGGAGAAGAAGGAGAAGAAGAAAATTACAAGCGTTTGCCATGCTACAACACACCTCCTCTCATTTTGTGTTATTCATGTGCCGTGATTATTATTATGGGTTTCAAGGGAAATTACTAGTTGATATTTCTTGGAATGCGTATGAAAAAGTGTGTAAATTATAAGATTATTATTTGAAAGGAAACACCTATAAAGTATTTTATGGGAAAGTGTCAGGAGAAAGAAAAATGATTATAATGCATATTTAGGTATACACAGATTGTTAGAGCTTTCTCTTTGAAGAAGACGATGATGATGATGATGATAATGATTAAGAAGCTAAATGAATTTGACGATTATGCATTTAGGTATACACGGATTGTTAGAGCTTTCTCTTTGAAGAAGACGATGATGATGATGATGATAATGATTAAGAAGCTAAATGAATTTGACGATTTTGATGGGTAATTTAGACGTCTTGTTCTGGAAACAGATTTTCAAAAAACTTGGTTTTGAGAGGGAAAACTACAGGCACCCATTTTATTTGGATCACAGCTGGCAAGTTTGTGATATAAGGAAATCATACTACTACAGGCATCATTTGGCATTTCTCTTATTTGCTGATCAGGTTTTTGCTGTTTGATGATGGAGTACAGACAGGAGAAACGAAGGAAAGGAGGCAGAGAGGGGAAGTGGAAAATCCAAGAAAATATACTTTATTTCTTGGAACTCCAACTGAAAACCTTTAAAGTGCCTATTTGCCACACATATACATTCATACACAAATAGCATGTAGCATTGCAAAGAAAAAAAGATTACTAGTCAAAATATATCGCAGTATTAAATGATAGATAGATGTATCAGGAAATGAAATCCAAGATTTCTCTTCCGATTGAAGGAAGTTGGAAAAAAGGGTTAGAAAACGGAAACGGCAGTACTAGCAGTATCAGCAGCAGTAGCAACACATCCAGATTTCTTTTTGAAGAAAATAAAATATCCCAGACTAGTAACAACAATCACAATAATAATTTTTAGCCTGTCACAATGAAAAAAAAATACACGCAGTATCTATTAGGCAACTCAAAGGAGGAGGAAGTAACTACATAAAAAAATATATCTATGAGTATTCGTCTATATACCTAACTAGCAGCAGCAAAAGTCAGTGAGGGAAAAAAGGAACAAAACTGAGAGACAGAATCATGTGAAATGAAAAGAGCATTATAGAGCGAGCTTGTTTTGTGGGAGTACACAAAGTGCGTATGTAAGCTGTAAGGTTTACAAGTACCCCACTACTACTACTGCTCTCTAGACTAGAGACTGCTCTTGTCTGGTCTACGACCACTATAGCACCAACACTATCCCCGCCTGATTTTGTTGCAGCTGCCAAGACAGATCAACTAAAGGAAAGTATTGAGTTATTGAATATAACATGTATACTACCTACTTTCTGTACCTACAAATAATGTATAGTAATAAAAAAAGAGCAAGAGAGCAGCAGCTAGTCGTGTAGAGTCTCAATATAATAATATTGAGCCATACAAGAAAAAGATTTTTTATCTTGAGGAAAAGTATAGCAAGGAGATGTGTGTGTAAGAAAAGTGACTGGTAGAGATGATGGGCATTCATGTGCAAGTAAAATATAAGGCCACAAATCTCCAGTGGAAATCTTTGCGAAATCATTTGAGATTTAACGTTTTGTGTTACAGAAGTACATTTTGCGGACGAAGCGCGTAATAAGAAGAAAGTGAAACACACACACAAATACACACTCACACAAGACATATCTTTTTAAAATTTGTACAAGTACAACATTCACTTTAGTACTTTCAGGTTCAGCCAGGGTCATTAATCCTCTGGGGTTCTTCTTCTCTTAACAAAACTGTGTGTGTGTGAGAGAGAGTACCGGTTTGCTATTACAATCTAGCAGCCGTGTCTCTGTGTGCATGCATGTGTGTTCACCACGAAACTAAAACCACAAAAGAGAAAATGGAAAAACCGGGACTTTCCCTTACTTATTCTTTCCCAATCTTATGCGCCCGACCTTTTCACAACACTCATGTGTGATTCCCTCTTCTTTTCTCTAGTTTTCTTGGAAAATACCAAACCAAACCAAATATATATACCTATTCCTTCTTCTTCTTCTTCTTCTGGTCCGAGTTTTTGTGTAAAATTAAACTCCTATTCAACCGATTTTTTGAAACACAAGAGCAAGAAGTAAAAGAGAAAGAGCTTATATAATGTGTAGAAGAATAATATGCCTAGCTCTCTAGAATTAGTTGTATTTCAACCGATTAAATCTGGTTTTGATTTGGTAAATTACATTTGATAGAGTAGAAGAAATACAATTAGATATTGAAGAACAAAAGGGAATTGAAAAGAAAGAGGGTAAAAATACTGCACAGGAGGAGGTAGATTTTATAAGGAAAAAAATATTCGATTTAGGTTTTTGTGCATCGTTTTATGTGATGTGATTGTAATGGGGCGCAGCACTAGTCTCTCACTCTTTCTCTCTCTTTCTCTCGCTGCTGGACACTTTCCAAAAGAATCGAGTGAAAAATCTTTGTATGCAGTAAACTCTATAAAAATTGACTGTAATTTTCTCCACATACACAACCAGGCACACATACAAATACAAAAACCAAAACCAAACTACAAGATTTTGGCTGGATAGATAGAGATGTTATTTGAGGTCTCCTTTTTTTCAAGTGCTACACTACTACCATTCACTACTATTATTAGAAGGGTAACTAGATGAGCTCACTCACTCAAGTCAAGTGAAGGAAGTACAGATTATTAAACTAATGTTAATTCTCTGCTATTCCATCTTGCTTCTCATCCTGTTATATCTTCACTGCCAAATGTCATCAAATGTGTTGTTTTGCAGGAGAAACAGAAAATGGGAATAGGAAACACTCTCTTTCTCTCTCTCTCTCTGGTCGAAAGTCTGGAAAACAATTCTATTTCTTTCTTGTCTGCAGAAAGAGAGAAAGAGAGAAAGAGAGAGAGAGAGAGGCTAGAGGCAACATGAGGAGTACAAGTCTTGTAATTTTTAATGATGATGGCAGACGTGGCGGCACTTTTGAACTTTTTTTTATACTTTTGGCAGCTCTATTAGTATTTCATTATGTTGTAATCGCTGCGGGTGAATGGTAGTGGTTTTTCGGGTTTTTGGTTCTTCTGTTCTTGGTTGTTGTAAAGCTGCTCTTGTTGGTAGTATAGTTGTGCTTTTCGTGTGCCAAAAAAAACTGTGGGAAAATTGAAAATGTGAAAAGTTGGTTGGAAAATGACTTGTTATCTGATCTGGAGATTGTGTAATAGTTTTTGTTGTGTAGTATAATATCTTGTTGTTGTAGTGTTTTTATTAATTCTCGCACTTGAACTGGACGGCCTTGTTTAAAAAATAAAAGGTATATGGAATGAAACTTACTGCGTATTATATTCCCGATTTTGAATTTAAATTTCCTTTATTAATCGTTTATTCTACTAAGTCTCCAACCGGAAGAGAATTTCGTATTTTCCTTACGTATAAAATTTATATATTTCATCGTGTTTAAAAATGGAAGATAATGATATTAAATGATGCGAGGGTGGTGTGCAAGGAAATGGATCGCATTAATTTAAAATACTGCTGCTGCTGCTCTTTTATCTATCTCCAGTAAAAACAATGCCATACTTTACGCATGCATCTCTCTACATCTCCAAAAGTATTTCCATTACCTACTGTTTACATTTTTATTCTTATATTTCGAAAAAGAAAGAAAGATGCATAAAATATGTCGTAATTCTCTAAATAGCCATCTTACTGCTGCATTATTGCTGCTCAGATTTTGTAAGTTTTCTTAGAAAAGTTACCACGCGCGTTGTCATTTTCGTAATGGCTTTAGCCGTTTCCCCTTCAGAGTAACAAGAAACAATGAAATGGAGCAAGAGAGAGAGTGTATGTACGTGCAGCAAGAAGAAAGAAAGAGCGAGAGAGAGAGAGAGAGAAAGTAAGTAGTGCTGTCATATTCCCCCGTCATCAGTTTAAGAGTTCCCTTTTTTATCCATAAGTCATAAACGGTAGTGATTTGTTAGAGTAAATGAGGTAAAATTAGCATAAAATAGTCATAACACAAAGTCGTAAAGAATGACCTTATCTGAATAATTGTCTTTTCAGTTACACATTTTACAGACTTTTTCTTGCTATAAAATAATGTATTTCCCTTTTTTACACATACCAAAAACAGTTATTTTATTTTGATTTCTTTTTTTTTCTTACTTTCTTCTTCTTCTTCGTTCACATCTCAGCATATATATATACCGATTATGACGACCGATGATCATATCATCATCATTTTACACAACTATTTTTTTGTTTAAAGAGAAACACATTCTTTCATGGGTATCTTCCGTTCCACTTTTTTTGTACAGAGGAGACACGGAAGTAATGTGTTGCTGATGTGATGAAAGTGATGATGTAAGATGCATGAAAATTCTTTTCCAGGAATTGTCTTTAAAATGCAAAAAAGTAGTGTTACAAAGATGATAGGCACATACACAGGAAAAACGTTAAATATTACGTTATAAATTACAAAACCCAATTACATTTTTTATGTATAGGTGGGTACTTCAAATGAAGCAATTTCAGATCCCATTAAAAAATATAATAATAAAAATGGTGACAGCATTCAAATATATTATGCGCGTGTGCCTCTTTTTGATGGTATCCTAATTTTGCAAACAGGCACATTTCTTCACATTCATTTTACCCGGGGGTGTATGAAACATGAATAATTTTAAGTGAATGAAATGCGACATATCGTTCGATACGACAAGGCTATAACATCCACACATGTACAAATAAAACAGATTCTTCTTTTTTCACATTATTTAAAGTGTCGTCGTCTCACTTTCCTTTTCTGGTTTCTTCTTTTCTTTATCCAAAAATGAATACTATGCGTCTTCATCTGCTTCTGCTCGACAAACAGATTGTATATTATATTGCATTGTTGCNTTCTTCTTTTCTTTATCCAAAAATGAATACTATGCGTCTTCATCTGCTTCTGCTCGACAAACAGATTGTATATTATATTGCATTGTTGCACTTGGGGGTTTAAACATTTTTTTTACAAGCTTTAGAATGAATGACATGTCTTTTTCTACAACAATAAGCAAATATCATACCTTTTAATATACAAGAGTAAGTTTGGTGCATTTATCTAACATGTAGTAAGAAATTGCACAATCACTGAAACATCTGCAAAAAAAATATGTACATCTTGTGTATTTTATTACTTTTTTGGCAATCTCTGTTCACTTTATCCTCCATCAACAAAACACACATATTTTCATCTTGATAAAAACAACCTGACCGAATTTATTTTCCCTTGCCGATTCTCCGTGATATTATTCTTTGAATAAAAAAAATAAGCTATAGCGAAAAAAAAAATATATTTTTGCATTCTTCCACCATAAATACAAATATCACGTCACCTTACATATAAATCTACGACGACCCACGAAAAAAAACATAACGTATCGTTTCAAATGTCTGCTGCTGTCGCTGTCTCGATTTTATGCGGACTAATAACAAATAGCAAGCATATTTATTTATTTTCTTTTTCCAGAGAGTCGCATTTCTGAATGCGCTGCTGTTCGATAAACAGAATAAATATACACGAACTCTGCATGTTTTTTTCTCTCTCTCACATACACTCTTTTTGGATTTGGAACGTTGCCTACTTATTACTCCGCATTCGACATATTATGATGATTACGAAACAAATATACATTCCAAATTTTACCATATTTTTTTCTCGCTCACACTTCAGCCTTAAATGTATGTACATACATACATATAATAAATACGTATTCTCTCTCCTTCAATGGTATCAATAATATACCCCCAAATAAATCAAGAGAAAATCAGTAGACTGAAACGATCAACGATATACACTTGTTTTGCATTCTTTTACAATCTCTCTTGAATATTTTTTATTTTATTTCTCGGACACATGAACATGCGAGATTTATAACGAGTTATCATTATCATCAACACTATACTACCATATCGCGTTTTATATTTTTTTATTATTTTATTTTTTGGTCTATTTCGCAAAAATATACATGCTTTGCTTGCATCGTCATCCACCATGTCACGTCATTTTTCTCTTGTTACTCTCTTACATGAGTTTCACACACAAAAAAATATCTGATGGTATCATGTAATATTATACATATGGGTCACAACTCACAACATAACACCAGAGAAGAACAAGAGAAATCCCATCGAGAGAAGAAAAAAACAAGAGTGTGCCCACTAACATACAACCACCACAACAACAAACCACAGCAATCCTACACAAAAGATCAATATCATCAGCAAAGTCTATATACATTACTTGCCAGTTGATAGTTTACTGCAGTCTACTCTATACTTTTTTTATAGATTCTTTTTTGCTTGATTTCTGATGAAGTTTCCTTCACTTGTCAGTGTCATTCAACGATACAAACACTTGAATTCCTTGAAAACTGCAAACACACACACACAAGCAACACATATTTTCCATCTGGATGATTGTACACAAAGTGTGTATGTGTATATCTGTAACATGCTTCCTTTTCATTTGCATGATTGAACTTTGTGGAGAAAAAGAAGCTTGTAAACTACATTTCTCACGATGGTATATTTTTTTTATTGCAGAGCAGAGCAGATATATTATTTTATACATTTTTAAGCTTCATAATTCAAAAAATGATTTGGTATCTTCCTCAGCCGTCTTCTCATTTCTTTTTTATTTTGTAATGATGTGATGTGTGCAGGTAATACTGCCTTGATTTTTCTCTCTCGTTTTTTTTCTTTAACTTGACAACTGACTCCCTTTCACTTTTTCTTCTCAAGTGCATGATTCACTTTGAGTACATGTGTTATACCTATATATTATTTTCTCATATTTCTTCTTTCATCCCTTTTCCCAATTTCTTCTCCTCAACATGAAAAAAAAACTATATATAAAAATAGTATTTTTTTCTTAACTTTTTTCACTTGGCTAAACAGTAAAGTAAGTTATATTATATATAAGTTCGTTCACTCCTTCTCGCATCATTGGTCATTGCAATAATGCAAGGATCCTCCTACAAAAACACAAAATTTATATGCTCTTCTCTCGCCCTACTTTAAAGTCTTCTCATGTTTCGTCTCCGTTTCTTCTCCATCCTTCTCGCATCATTGGTCATTGCAATAATGCAAGGATCCTCCTACAAAAACACAAAATTTATATGCTCTTCTCTCGCCCTACTTTAAAGTCTTCTCATGTTTCGTCTCCTTTTCTTCTCCTTTTGCTTTTCCAACCACCATCACCGGCATCCGTTTCACTAGCACACAACAGAGTATACCTCTCTTCTTTCACAGCAAACATAAATGCATAATACATAATAATAATAATAATAATAATAATAATAGCAGTGGTTGTAATGCCGACCTCCTTCTTCTTCTTCTTTTCAGTTCATACACTCTGAAAAACTGCATACTTTTTTTTGCAAAAATGCTATATTTCTCTCTCTATTTTTTTCCCGTTTGACTTCAAATTTCTTTCTCTATTTTTTCCCGTTTGACTTCAAATTTCTCTCATCATTTGTAATTGTGAAAGTAATACGACGTTTTACATGCACCGCCAGAACTGCCGCTCTGGATAAGAAGAAAAGAAGAGAATATTCGGGGGCTTTTTACTAAAAGGGACTTTTGTGTGAAATTCCCAATCCTATCATCCAACCGAGTAGATTTAAATATATTTTTTCTCTCTTATACTCTTTTCCCCACTTGACCTGAATCTCATTACAAGAAGAAGAAGAAAAAACGGAGCTTGAGGAAGGAAAGAGCAGAGAGCTTCTACTGCTTCGATCTCTTATGTATTCTGCTGTTTATCATCATCCCGTTTGCTTAATACCTATATACTCCTGCTACCCACCTACTATTCATTCTGAATCTTTTCTGCTCTCTACTCACTCACTACACTACTGCTCCTTTACTATTCCTACATAAGTTACAAAATGAATAACATCTTACCATGCACGAACAGATACACACACCTTCCTCTACATCCTAATGACTATGGCTCTTCTTGTTCGACTTGCTTCTTCTTTTCCTTGTTCGTAAACCACAATACATTATTTATGTACTCTGTTTGTCTTGCTTGTTGGAGGAAGGAAAAGAGAGAGAGAGAGAGAGTTTGTATGTGTGTTTGTGTGTGTGTCAGAGGAACACAGAATCTATTCAATCTGAAAACTAAATTAGAAATGAAACGAAAGCAAAAATAAATTCACAAAATTTGTACAAAGAAGATTGAATTTGGATTATTATTATTATTATGCTGCGCTGTAAGACTTTTGATATTGAAACCAGTAGTGTAGTGAGTAGTTGGGACAAGTTGATGACGAGAATATGAAAAAAGAAACGGACAACGAAGGAAGTTGAGATGAGATGTTGTAAAGTATAAGGAGGAAGGATGCTGTTCTTGTTTTATTACAACAACAAAAAACCACAAAATAGCAGGCATTTTGATTTTCAGGTGGGGGTGGTGAGACGAGTCCACACTCCACTCCACACGTGTAGGCCTGTGGGACTGTAAAAAGTTTATCTTATTAGGAGCCTTGTGAAATATTTACCTACATATCATCACCAGTAGACCAATATAACCCGAGTGTATGCCATTTTTTTTACAAATAAGGACTCCACAATATAGTTCAATGTCCTTTTGTATTCGTACAACATGCATTTCCAATAATTCAAAAAGTCTAACCCAACAAACCAAAAAGATTTCGCAATTCAAGTATTTGCTCCAAAATCTTTTTTATTATATTTTTTAAATTCTTTTTTTGTTGATATGTGGATATAAATGTGTTACATTTATTTAAGTTATTTACTTAACTTTATTTGTGTACTTTTTGCGGATTTCAATAAATTCCGAATGTCATCATGAGCATCTTATATATTTTAACGACATTGCACTCTTGTTGGCACTAATAGTGTTTTATGATGTAATTTACTATAACACAACTTCACAATTCACATCACCATAGTTGTTGTTCTTTTTTTTGCAGTGTTTTGTTGCTCTTGTTGTTGTTGTTGTGCAGAGGAGTACAGAGGGACTTTAAAAAATAATATAAAGGACCACACACACTACAACAACACGACTTGATGACAAAACAACATAACACACAAAACAAAAGTCATTCTTTCTCTCTCTTAAGCGCCATTATAATGTTGTTAATGGCCGTGAACGTTACATTGCTGTTAATTTACAGTGTGTTTTTACTTCTTTTTTTTTTTGTAGTGCAGTGGCTGTTTTAATTGCAAAAAATACTATATACGGCCATATTATTATGTAGGTCCTTAAAAATAAATGTTTACACAGTAGCACTTATAATTACTCCACTACTACTTTTTACTTAAAACAAAAAAAAAACAGAAAGTGAGGAAAATTACATTAAAAATTACATATTTCACAAAGTAGAAAGTCATCAACCTTGCCACCACTACTATTACATAGGGCGTGTGTGTGTGTGTATTCATTAGTTTTGCATGTTTTTTTGTACGCAGTTTAATAATATATGAACCTATACACCTACTTGTTTAAAGAGTGAAGAGAATGCGGCGAGAAAAGGGCACAGGGACTCTCAAAAAATGTTGCTTTTTTACTTACTTTTTTCCCCTTTCTGTACAAAAAAATATATGTTGCTAGAAGAATAATTTTGGGGAATGTTTTTTCCTTGTTGTCGTTCCACTGGGTTAATTCAAATTTCTCATGTGTAGTTTTATTGTTATACTTTATTACAGATTTTCAGTGATACAAAAGAAACTAGTAAAAAAAACTAGTATTAGCAGTGGTGGCGGTGGTGGTGGGTAAAAGTAGTATAAGTTACAAGTGAGCATGGTTGACTAGAAAATTAAGTGGATTGCCAGGCCCATTATTATTGCTATTTTTTTTTCTCTCTCTCTCTGTTCATCTCTCGCAGGTTTTTTTGTCTTGTTGCTTTGATGCCTTGTTTTTTTTGTAGGTGGCTTGTAAAAAATCTGTTCTGTCAAGGAAAAGACATTCCATTCTATTTACATGCTACTGCCCTATAACTATGTATTATACTGCTGGCTGAGTTGTGTTGTTGTTCTCTCTTTTTTTGTTCTTGTTCTTCTGACTGTGCGATATGCCATGAAAAAAAACTTTGTGAAACTACTTATAAAAGAGAGAGAGAGAGAGAGAAGAGGGCATACTATAAGGTAGGCTGATAGGAAGCACTTAATGTCAGCAAAAAAATACGTACAAAAAGAAAGAAAGAAAAAACAAAAGTGAAAGTAGAAAAAACACTGTTATGTTGCTGGAGAAAATGCAGATTTGCTGGCGTCGGCGATTTCTTGTTTTTTTTTGTTTAACAAATGCAAGCTGAGTAGAAGAAGCATAAAAAACTATGTATGTACATAACCCCACCACATGATCATCAGTGCCACACCACCCCCACCAGCAACAAATATTAGAGTTATTCAGAGGAAATAAAAAAAGAAAGTAGAACAAATGTGTTGTATTTTTAATTTTTTCACTTTTATTTGTCTCTTTTGTACTAACTTATGCATTACATATGTATATGTATGTATTTGTAAATCTTCCCTTATTTTTTTACACAAAAAAATAAATGTGGATTTGTATTTGGGTACATACAGATGTTTTTTTTGTTGGGTGAATTTCTATAAATATTAGTCAAGTTTTTATACAAAAAAGGTAGACATTGGCGCAAACAAATGGG
>JAHZNC010001427.1:0-13821 GCA_027744095.1 Zhuqinia jingwanae
GTGGTGGTATATTTTTTATGATGATGCTGAGATGCCGATGATGCCACCCCGCCACTGCATGATTCTGATTCATCCTTTAGGTCTGCTCATGTTTTTATTTTTACTACTTGATATCAACTCAACTGACTTGTGTGTGCAGAGTCTTCTTTTTAGTTCATGTTTCGTCATTAATTATTCCGCGTGTCAGATCTCAACAGTGTCGGTCTTCTCAAATTTTACTACTGCTGCTCCTGCTTTGCTATTTTGGAGAGAATGTAATAAAAAAAAGAGATGGTTTGATGATCAGGACTGAAGTATTTATGAATGGATGGAGTGAGAATGCTCTTTATTGTTGTTACGTCATCCTCTGATTGTCATGATGAGAAACCGAGGATCATCAGCGGTGGCAAGAATAGAGGAGATGCAAAATGAGAATACTAAAGTCACACGACAATATACACTGAGAGTAATTGTTGTACGGAAGTGAGATGGAGAAAATGGATGATCAGTGTGTGGAGTGGAGGTTTTTTTTTGGTTCTGATGTGATCATGATCGGATTTTTATGAAATATTTGGCGTGTGTTTTTTTGGGATGACACGCGGCGGGAGTGGGGTAATGGGAGCAGAAAAGAGAAATGAAGTGGATGTCTGGATTCTTTTTCTGGGGGAATGTTCATTTGTGTTGGAAGGGAAATTGTGTGTATTATGTAAATACGATGGGCTGGTGTACTTTATGAAGTGTATTATATACTTTGTATTTATGAACGGCTCCCTCTGGTAAATGATGATAAAGCAATATTTTGTACACGCAGGAAAATGTGAACAAGCCGGTTTATATTTCGTCAAGCTTTTAGTCATCAATTATGAATTGAAATGTGCAAGTAGGGGATATATACGTGTAAAAAAATAGTGTAATATGTAATGAGAATGGGAGCATGATGATGATGATTAGAAAATCACAGCATTGTAGTAGTTGTGTAGTATATTTTTTTATTACAAGGTCATCATTTGCGAACGATCCCGTGTTGCGTTATAAAAATGTTTATAAAAGTTAGTGTTTTAAATGAAGGAGTGATGTGAGGAGAAAAGGAATTAAATTTTATACTCTATTTTTTAAACGTGCGTAAATATGCTGTAAGTCCATAAAAAAGAGAGAGACAAAAAATCTTTTCATTTTCTCATCTTGTTCATTTTGCATCTTTGGGGCTTTTAATATTATCAAGTTTTTTATGTGTTTTGCATATGCCACCGACGACACCACACACATGTACGACGAGGAGGACCGTGGTGGTGGTGGTATACGCTGTTAATTGGGTGTGGAGGTTTGGGTGCCATAAAAACGCAATGGAAAATAAAGAATCTGCTAATAATTTGACTGTTTTTTTTTGTGCTGAGCTGCTTATTTTCTCTGGTTAGTTGGGAATAAAAAAAAAGGAAATGAAGAAGATGAAAAGTTAACACTAAAGTTGGTAGAAAGAAACATTTTGCATCTTTGGGGCTTTTAATATTATCAAGTTTTTTATGTGTTTTGCATATGCCACCGACGACACCACACACATGTACGAGGAGGAGGACCTTGGTGGTGGTGGTATACGCTCTGTTAATTGGGTGTGGAGGTTTGGGTGCCATAAAAAACGCAATGGAAAATAAAGAATCTGCTAATAATTTGACTGTTTTTTTTGTGCTGAGCTGCTTATTTTCTCTGGTTAGTTGGGAATAAAAAAAAAGGAAATGAAGAAGATGAAAAGTTAACACTAAAGTTGGTAGAAAGAAAATATAAAGGAGCCAAAATGAAAAAAAAAGTGAAATAAAACAAGTCATTAAATCATTGTAATGCCCATTAGCAGATTTTTATGGGCTTTTTTATGTGCTTTGTTGCATTTTGGACGCTTTTGGAAAATTGTAATAAAAAAAGTGTAATAAGTAGATATATTGTACTTTTTTTGTTACTTTTACTTTGTTGTGTTGTTATAATATAGCCTGTTGAATCAAAGTATTAAAAAACAGTGTTAATGTTTGAATGTGAAGTGAACTGTATGGAAGTGGAGGAGCATTAAAATGTAAGGCATTACAACTTTAGAATGTGTAGTTGGTTGAGAAAATGGGAATTAAATTAGTTGGGTGAAAAAAAAATGAACAAAGGGTAATGAGAACGAATGGTTTCGATCAAAGATGAAAAGGAGTGGGAATGTTGTGAGTATTAAAAAGGATGTATTATTCTGAAATGAGATTTTTTTGTAGGTATTTGTGTATAGAAAATACATTTTGAAAAAATGTTATTTTTATATGAAAAGTAATATGTAAAATAGGTTATTTATGGGGGTTGATAGGAATGGAATTAGTGAGAGAGAGAGTAAGAAGGGATTTTTTTGACTAGAAAATACGAATAATTAGTCATAAATCAAAACGAGGAGGAGAAAAAAAAGAGGATCTGAATCATGTCATCACACTGGAAGAATAGAAGAATGGAGAAAGAAAAGCCGCCGACAAGATTGTGACAATGAGAAAAGCAGACTGTAAAAAAATAGTGATACCCGGTTTTTTGGTTCGTATGCTTGAATGGAAAAGAAATGAGACTTTTTTTTTCTTCTTTGTTGCGGGGAGTAATTATTACGGTAGTGGCAGTGGTGGGAGAATCCTTGTCAGCGCACTTTACACTCTATATATTTTCCGGGGATGATGATGCCGCTACGAAAGCTATATACTACTTAATTTTCTCCCGGGTGTTGATACTCTTGTTATTATTTGTCTGGCAGGAGGAGGATTAGTTGCTCCGACGTTGTCTGCTCTTGTCTGTGTGTTCGGTTAATTTGCATAGCAAGTAGAAAGGGAGATAGATGATGAGATGAGAAAAAAAGGGTGGGGATGTGGAGGAGTAGTAGTAGATGGAGAGAAAATTAGTGGCAGGGATGCTTTTGATGACGAGTAATTAGTTTGGCTATATACACTTTACTTATTATTAAGATAGCAGCAGGTTATTTTTTTGATGAGGTGGTGGAGGATGGGTGGAGGGGAATATAGTATAAATTTTTTATGCGGGTGGTGGTGACTTGACTGCAAGGTGCATTCGGAGGTTTTTTTACCGGATTTTATTGAGAAAGAAAAATATTATTTTTATGGGGACAATTTTTTTGGTGAGTAAACAGAGGAGATACATTTTTTTGCGACAGCTGTGTTATTTTTTTGTCTGTGTTGTAAAAATCTATGATGATGATGATACTTGCTGATGACAAATAGGTTGGCGCAAAGTTAAGACCAGAGGTTTTTTATGGTTTATTTTAACAGTGTGTTTTGTGTATAAACAGGTTTGTAGTGTTTTATCTCAGCTGCGGTGATTTTAGATGATCATACCGCAAACGGGAATCAGTGCAATGAAATGAATTGAAGTTTTTTTTATAGTTTTTGAAGGGATTTTAAATTTTGTGTATCATTTTCGATGGGATTTACACCATCTGACATGGTGTACACAGGGGATCAGTATAGTCCTGTTGACTGTGTTTGGAGGAAAAGGATCAAGTGTTCAGAAAAGTTTTTTTTTTATTCTAAATTTGATTTTTTTAGCGAAAAAAAAATATACGAATATGTTTGATATGATCAGCACAGATCACACACACATCAATATATATGAGATCACATATTGAACCTATTTGTATTGAGGCTTAGCGAAATGAAATAAAAATCTTGACTGGCTCGTCACATGACATGTTGTGTGGAGTTTAAGTTGAGTTAAACTGGCAAATAGGCAATAAGAATAATAATATTATAAATAGGTTCATGCGGTGGTAGGGAAAGGATGATACAATTTCTATATAATATTCCGCATGAATGGAGAAAGGATCGGCATGATTTTTTCAAAGATAAGAAGACAGAGTGAAAATGTAGAAAGTGAACACATTGGACAAAAAATGAGATACATGAAACCACTTTCAGGAGAGTTGTTTTTTGTGCTGTGTGCTGGAGTAAAAGATCTGTCTGGAAAAGTGAAACATTATTCTGATCTGTTTGTAACGTGACAATGTTGTGATTTGATGGATTGCTTTTTTCGCCGAATGACTTTGATCGGATATCGGAGATAAAATAGATAGATTGAATGAATGGGATGGAAGGAGAGTTTATATGTATTTGGAAAAATGAATGGATTTGAGCATCTTGGGTGGAAGTAAAAGTTTTAGTGGAGACTTTTGTATCTTTTTTTTTTGGAGGAGGGATTTTTTTCAATAGTAATCCTGTAATTGCTCCCACTTCACAATAATAATAAAGGATAAATGCATGCCATTTACAGGCGGGGTTGAACTATACTCCTTTTATTTTTCTGTCTTTTTTTTACTATCACCACATTTATTCATGGTCGTAGTGATCAGTGTGATCATCATCATCACCGCCTTAACTACTACTGTCGTTGTAAGAAAATATCACTCATTTGTAATTATTATTTGTGATGATGAATTTTGTGGAATAAATGTATATGAAAATATAGAGGAGACCATCAACGGATAAAAACGCCGGTTTTTTGATGATCAATGACGTTCAAAAAAAAAGTAGAAAATCCCAAAGGATCAATCTTAGGAGCGTGACAGGTTAACTTCCTTCTCTCTTGACTTGATACTCACTCTGGCTTATATGGGTTTATTCTCAGGTTTTCAACAGAAATCTGGAAAAAATATATAATTCAAACCTTATCGTAGAAAATGAACAAGTAATTCTTACTAGTGCTGCTCGTGTCGTTTTCTGGTGAAGGATGATATCCGGCTTGTTGTTCTTCTTCTTTTCATTCGTATAAAATCTGAATAACGGTTTATTGGGGCTACTTGAGATTTACATTGTGTGATGTGCACACGTGTGTTTTTATTTGTGAATGTGACAAGAGTATATACGTGTCCCAACAACGAGTCCATCGGGAAGATTGAATTAGCCGTGGAGAAAATGTGTGTATTTCGTATTCATAAAAACAAGAAGAAGAGGAGCAAGAGGATTATTGAACCTGACATTCGAGATGACTATGATGAAAGTTAGTTAATGCGCACAGACTCTTGTTATTAGTTACCATAAAATGGAAAGGGAAAAGCCAGAGAGTCATAGGATTTTAGCTGATGATCATGATTATTATTATGAGTGTGATGATGATGATGATGATGATGAGGCACACTGGCTTTTATACTCACGTCATCATCATTATTATTATCTTCAGAGGCGAAAATCCTTAGCATCACGAGAGTATAGTTGTAAGTATATAGCATGATAATGATGATGAGTGTATAAGATCTATTATGATTTTGTCCTCTGGTCTCTCTCTCTCTCTCTGGTTGCTGATGCTGGAATACACTTGATCCTATATAATTTTCTACCTAAACTATAAACTCAAAACAGGGGACAACACACACACAACAAACAAACAAAAGGAATATTTTTGGATTGGGGGAAGAGAATGCAAGTGTTCATAAGGCTTATTACTTATGATTCCCTTTTCGGTGGAGGAGGATTTTCATGTTTTTTTTGGATGGAATATGCAAGTGTATGTATCTATTCTATCTATCTGGTTATTATAAAACGAAATGTCGGAGGAACGAGAAGCTCATCATTCTGTTTGATGATCATTTTCTCTCTCTCTCTCCATATCCACTTTATTAGTGAGGGGCTCTTCTAAACGTATTTTCTTCTTATCATGTTACTTATACTACCAACTTGTCATGGTGGTGGAAATGCTAGTGGTGGTGGTGGCAATGTCATCATCATTTTCACCCATGCTTGTAAATTTTAAAGGTTGTCAACTTTTCCTCCTGTTCTGTTGCTCAGTTCACATCACAGGCGTTTTCTCTATTCTTCTTTTTTCGGTCGAATTAAATTGAATTGAATCACATTTCAAAAATCCTGTTGTCAGAGAAGAAGAAAAAAAAGAACTCGTGTTGCTTCATTTTCTTAACAGAGTTTTGCGTTCGTATAAGCTCTCTTCTTCTGATCATCATGCTTGATGTTCATTAATCATTTTCGTAACAAGGAGTGAGCTCACAAGAGTGACAATAAGAGATGTGCTGATGCTGTGTGATGAAGAGACAAATCAAAATTGTCTACTTTTTATTCTAGTGAACAGTGAAAATTCCCCGGCGGTGGTGGTGGTTCAACATTTTGAGAGAAAATTGGGTAAAAAGAAGGTTTGTTTGGGTGGTAGTGTGGGTGGGTATATATTATGCAATGCATGCAAGCTTATTGTGTATATTTTAAGAGATAACTAATGTGCTTGTCCTAATCTATTTTCCAAGATTTTTCCCCTTGCATCTTTTTTTTTCCTTTTTTTAGAGACAAAGACTAATGAATAAGTAACTTGGAATTAGTCACAATATTCTATAGTGCTGCTGCTGCTGCTGCTGAAGATGCAACGTTACTTTTGTTGAGTGGATATGGATGTGATGAGAAAAAACGAAGAGAAAGTCAAGTCAGTTGCAAGACATTTTTTCCTGTTGTTGATTAACGGTGCTTCTTTCACTAATTCAATTATCATCGCTTGCATTCCAGAAAGAAATATTTTTTTTGTTATTTTTTCTCCGGGATATAAAAGTAAATAAGTGAATATAATTTCAACAAACATTACTGAATGCATGTGAAGAAAATGAAAGAGGCGCGGTTTGTAACAAGCGTTTTGCTACTGCTGCTGCTGCTGTTGATGGAGACGATGTTGAAGAAAGTTGGAATGCAAAAAAATATATGTATCCCAAAGTGTCTTGTGTGAAGAGGACAAGAAATAATTACGTTTACGTACGTACGTGTGTACGGTTTTAGACAAATCCCATTTGTTTTGGATGCCACACAATCCAAGAAAAATATTGTAACGAGAAGAATTGGTGACCAAAGAATTTGTAGAGGGGACAAAGTCAAGTCTGTGGAGATGATCACACGAACACGGCGGGGGTGGTGTGGACGAACACAAGAGGTAAAAGTGGGGATGATTAGGAGATGAGTAGTGTAGTATTCGAAGGTTACATAAAATAATAAGATACTTGAAAACACTCTCCCAAGAAATACAACCACCCACGCTTCTTCTTCTTCATTTTCTTCTTTTGCAAAGCTATTCGGCTACTAATCATTTTCTACATACATGAAACTTGATATGTTTCTCTGTGCACTACTGTCCCATGTCCTTTTTTTATTCACAAAGAAAAATGCAACAAAGAGGAGAAAAAAACCCTTCTGTGTACAAAAATAAATCTCCCTTTTTTTATCCTCTTTATTTTGCCTTTTATTTGCTCATTGAGCCAAAAAAAAAAAATGTAAAAAAAAGAGAGCGAGTCCTACTGTCTGTTACTGCCCTTGTATTTCCACCGTTAACAGATCATGACGGATCATTTTTTATACCTTCTTGTTTTGTTCGCTGTTGATCTTTCTTCTCTGTTGTCGTCTTGTTTTCTGTGTGATGTGATCTCTCTCGGGGAAAAAAGAACTTTTCTTCGCTCTTCTTCTTCTTCTCTCTGGATTTGAGTGTTTAATGATGCCGACAGACAAGGATACAACAAGAAGAACAAGGTTGTGTATATATTTTAATTCGTTCAATCCAACAAAAGTAGTGAATTTTATGCCCTCTGTCTGTTTTGTAGTAGTCGCTATATTCTTTTTTGTTTGCTCTCGGTTACATTGTTAAGCTATTATAAGGATGAGCGTTTTTCTGGCATCATCAAATCACATGACGAGTGCACGACAATTTTATACCATTTTTTTTCTCTCTCTTTGGTCTTCTGTAAAGAATGAAGAAGATGATTAGAAAAAGTGCTTGTGGATATTTGTACATTTTTTTTTCTAGAGGAGGAGGTAAAAAGGAAAGCGAGCTTGTTAGTTGGGGGAATAGACAAGGAAAACATGTTGAGAGAAATTGTAAAAGTTATATGTAAAAAAAAATATACATACAAATAATCCTCATGGGATGTACCGTTATATGATTGTTAGTAGCATATCTTATTATTATGTTGCTTTTTTTGCCTCATTTCCAGTTCAAGTACAGGACAGGGAACAATATTGAACACGGAGGGGTAATCTGCTAAGCTAATATTTGATTTTGATGTGATGAATCGTGTGTACAATACAGTGTGCGTGGTGGATGTTTAATGCGTATTATAGCTTTTTGTTGTGTCTAAGCTTCTTTTACCTTTTCAGGTTTTTAACGATTTAAGTATTAGGATATATGGATGATGCTTTTGTGTGTGTACGTATTAGGCTTATTATAGATTCGTAAGGAAATTTGTGCGATATGGTGGAAAAAAATGAAATGGGTCATTTGTATTATTTCGATGCTTTCGATGCGCTCCTTCTCTTGTGGAATTAATGAGATGGATAGACACATTTTGTACAGAATATCGTGTAGATTTTTTTGTTAAACAAATGACAACAGGAAATTATCTTTGGAGAAAATGAGCACAGCTCCATATGAGATTCCAGTTTATTAAATAATGTTTTGGTTTATTACGGCGGCGGTGGTGGTGGTGTGTGTGTGTGACTCTGTAGCTTTGAGTGTAAGTTGTATCGTTACGATGCTTAATGATGATAAAGATGATGGGAGGATGACGATGATGATCATTATATTTATTTTTTGTTACCAGCAAACCGCTAAACAAAGTAAAAATCAAACACACACACAAGTGTTTGTTGTGCAAGTGCAATCGATGAACATAGGAGAAGGAGGAAACTATATGCTTTGTGTGCTTGCTGCACCAACCATTTATTATTACGATTCATTAATCAATGACTACTTGATGCACGACACTATTTTTTTTTTGTTCGCTGCTGCTGATGCACTTGTGTGTTTTTTTCATGGATATAAATAGGTTAGATAGATATGTGTTTTTTCTGGATATAAATAGGATAGATATGTTTTTTCTGGATATAAATAGGATAGATAGATATGTGTTTTTTGTGGAGGACATTTCAAACATAAGAAGCGGTAGTATTTGGTACTTGTGTACATGTACATCTATTATTCATTTTATTGCTTGTAATAATGTATTATGCATTATTATTGCTGCTGCTGCTGCTAAAAAAAATATATAATCAGGGTTTGTAACGACCACCAACACACAGAAACAAATTCAGTTAGGAAACGCGTGTAAAAAAATCTGATAGATAGTTGGATGGATTGCGTATGCAAATGTTAATGACAGGAGTGCGCAAGTTGGGACAGGAAAAAATAGATTGTGAAAAATTGCTCACTTTATAATTCTTAACTTTGTTATTGTGTACCTACATATTTGTTTAAAAAAATATAGTAGGCAGGGTTTGTTGATTATTATGTATGCATATTTGGGTATGCAATGTAAATTGTAAAGGAGGATATATATTTTTTGTACTTCCGGGTCTTCATATGCGACTGGTTCATTCGGGAAGTTTGAGTGACGTGACGTTAAGTTGTTTGTGAGCTGGGCTGCTTATGTTGGTTCTTCTTTTACCCTTTTTTTCTTTTGTGTATATCGAAATAAAGCTTTGCTACAGTCGAAAAAAAAGAGAGAAGGAAAAAATTGTGCTTGTGTTGCAGAAAATGAAAAAAGTGCACCCCTTTTTTTCTTCTCCGCTGCTGTTAAATGACAATGCAGTGAAGAGAGAGAGAGTAAAAAAAAGTTGTAATGAATTCAAGATAAATTAGGTCTCATTTATTATCGGTTACTATTTTTTCGGGATGAATACAAGAGTTTGAGCTGGTGGGATGGGATGTGCGTTGCTGTACAATATATTTAGAAGAGGAAGAAGAAAGCGCGATATTGTTGTAAATGTTATTGCATAATGTCGGGAGAGAGGAGAGAGAGAGAGAGAAAATGGAAATGAGTGAGCGAGTGAGTGAGAGTGAGAGAGAGGAGGAGTATTAAGTGTTATTATTTGGGATTGACATCAAGTTAAAGGGGGAGGTGGAGGATATATATATATAAAAAAAAGTGTTTTGTTGTGTATTACGTATGTATTTGTTTGGAATTGATGGTATATTACAATTACAAATTACGCAGTTCACTTTTTTTTCTCGGGTACACGAGGTAGTCGTTCATCAAGGAAAAAAATATTTTTTTCGAGAGAAAGAGAGTATTGTACTTGAACACGTACGTTGTTGGAGAAAAAAAAATGAATTTGGGGTGTTGGTAGTGGATATGATTATATGAAGTGGTGTGAGGATAAGTGGGAGATTTGTCGATTTGTCTATTCTCTTCTCAGTGTGTAAATTATGTAATATGCTATTGGCTATTAGTTATTATTACGTATGCTTATCTTGTATGTTTGTGTACGGGAAATGATACGTTTTTTTGTTTGATTATTGACACTAGGAAGAGGTGGAACGGAGAGAGGTGGTGGATGGGTGTTTTTCTTTATTAGGGTTATGCATGAATATTCATTCGCAGGATGGCTGGGAGTGATGGGTAGGTTTTTTTTAGAGTGTTAATTAATGCGATTTTACTTACTTTAGTTATAAGATTTTGGGAAAGGAGAAAAAGTGCTTTGGTTTGCAGGAAATTTGAAAATGACTTGGGGACTGGAGGAAATTTTATTTGTTTTTGTTTAAATTAGCCGTCGCAACTAATATTTTTATTTCAGACATTTAAAAACGTGGAGACGTAGATACGTTGTATTTGGTGGGACAAATAGGGGAGTCAAGTAAGCAACGCCAAATAGTAACATTACATCATAAACATGAAATTTTACTATAAATTTGAAAATATAGTTTCAACTCCACAAATGTGTGTATAATCAAAATATGTTATTTGTCTCAAAACTTTGTTCCAGCTTAAAACATTAACACCGTGTGCCGAGGATATCCATCAAACTTCTCTTGCACCTGCCCATTCATATTTACGTAACTGTTACTCTAACATGTAATAATGATTATAATTACGTTGCATAAATGCGTTGCGTTATGTTGAATAAATACATTCGTTACTTTTCGAAAACGTTACTCTGATTATTCAAGAAAAACTGAGCGTTGAAAAATGCGGCTGTTAATTTTCTCACGATTGTGTATGCAAAATAATTTTAAATGCACAAACTAATTAGTAACTTCAAGGTCGATTAAATTCGCGTTAAAATCCATAAAATATGCCAAGACAAAAGGGTGGACTGACAAGAGAGTAGTTTTTATGCAAGTTTTGTCATTGTCACGTTCATTTGTCATTGTAACACGACACCTGCGTTTCTGTACAATCAACAGAGCTTTAATAATTTTTAACGTGCTCAATTATTTCTCAACACAAAGTAACATGACAGGTTAAATGGGCTCATCTGTTATATTTTCGTATGCATAATAAACACGAAGACTTTTGAAAACAAACAAAAAATATTTAAGAAAAAAAAACTATCCACATTCAAAATTTGCATAACATTGCATTTTTCTAATTGGTAAAGTTAAATGATCTGAAAATGGTTATATGATGAGGGTTAATGGGAAGTAAATGAGCACAGGGGATTGAATATGATACTCTTGTAATGTTGAAAATGTACACATCTCTATTTTGTGTGATATTCTATTATCTCTATACGTTGGCGTGTTTTTCTTGTTGAGTTTTGTTGGCAGTGAATATATTCGGGTAGACGTAATATTTATTCCAGAGAATTTAAATGAAGTCATAAGCGCATAGCTAATGAAATGGGAATAATCGATTCATATGCAAATCTTTTGTGCTCGTTTCACATGGTGGTGGTGGTGGTGGCATGTCGTGTAAAAAGGGCAAGATTGATTTACCACAGAGGAGATGATGAAAAAAAATGTGTGTTTAGTTTGTGGGGATGATAAAGGACTACTGGTCTAGGGTTTTATGATGATGACTTTTGCTTACTCTACGTAAAAATGCTTTCCGACTGGTTAATATGTACATTCGATATAATTCCTTATTGAACACCATGAAGAGTTTTCCTTTTGACTTTCAACCTTGCTCATGATGAGTATATTTGTTGGGCATCATATTTCATTCATATATTTCAACTTGTGACGAGCTCGGATTATTATGGATGAAGATTGAAATCTGTGATAATTTTTTTGATGGTGAAAATCCTGTAATCTTTTTTTGTAGAATCGGATATTATATAGTATTTTTTTATGATTAAAAAACAAGTTTTAAGCCCATTGAAATCAAATCAGAAGGCAATGATCCAATGATCCATCATAGGATTTTGGCATGTGTGGCTGTATGCAGAGTGTGTGCAATGCATGGCAATCATGTAATCATTGGCATACTGACATCACCGATGTAAATTGTATTGTTAAAAAAAATACGTAACACAAGAAGAAGTCGCAAGTCAAGTCAACTGATCATAATTCTCAATGTTCAAGCTTGTCAATTATTTTAAAAGATGAGGATAATGTGAGTACAAACAAACAGCTTGGCTACGTATCACTTGATTTGTGGAATTACGTGTTATTGGGAATATTAATATAACGCACCGGGTTTTTGCGGATAAAAATACAAACAAACAGCTTGGCTACGTATCACTTGATTTGTGGAATTACGTGTTATTGGGAATATTAATATAACGCACCGGGTTTTTGTGGATAAAATATAATAGCTAGTGTTTTTTGGTTGAGTAAAATACTGATGAGATTTTAACTTAATTTTAGTTTTTTTGGGAGATTATAATGACACATAAAAGTATATAAAAAAATATTTTGGGATAGGTCATCGTATTTCTCGATCTCCGATGCCGTGACTGTGACCATTTACATTCGTCTCGTGAATATTTACAGAGAAAAACCACAAAAAATTATGATATGAAAAAAAGATTCGATTACGTACAACGCATCATCATAATTTTCACACGATTAATTTTTCCCTCAATATTACTTTTTATTAGCCATTTAATAATATCCCACATTTGTATGCATTTTTTTGTATCTTTTTCTCTCTATGAATTAAGTGATGACCATGTATTTTTTATGTGGCTTTTTCTATTATGCTTTGTTGTTATATTTTTATGTAAAGATCAATCAAATGAAGCCAGGCTGGAAAAAATGAATAAAAAAGTAAAGAAAATTTTGTGATCTAGTTTTTTATGATATGATATGGATGATCCATCAAAAAAATGTGTGGTTTTTTGGGGCAGATGTGTGTTCTTTTTGTGAGTGAACAAATAAAGTGTATCAATGTATTTGGATTTGTAAAAGTTGTCATGTTTTTGTGTTTTCTGTGTTGCTGCATTAATTTGTACATCTGTGGTGTGATTTGTTCGTTATTGCGGAAAAATGTGCAGTTTACTTTGGTTTGAAATCTCGTGTTCCTTTTGTAACGCCCAACACTGATAACGTTTCATCTGTTAACGTTATCAACCTCATTGTGATAAATATTATGTGAAACGACGTGATTTAGACTCAAATATATTATCAAGTTTTAACTACCATTAGTATTAATTTAGCTAATTCCAAGATATAAGGTATAGTATGTATTTACAAGATACCTGACCACCCACACAAATAATTCCATAAATGATTTGCTTAGCACATATTGACAAATTAATACACGCAACGTGGTAAAATCTACAAGGTGGTCTGTCCAATTTTTTGAACAAGAAAAAAAATCAGCATCCTTTGCTCATTTTTCCCCATCCGCTTCTTTCTTAGAAAGATACATTTACACACAAAAAAAACGCAGAATCATTTCTAAATAATATATTTTGAAACAGAAAAAAAACATTCTCCAGAAAAAAGGAAGATTTTTTTAGACAATTTATTCTCTCTTTTTTTGGCGATTTTGGTAAACCGATTCGTGGAGACAGCCCAAGAGTCTCTGTTTTTTTTTTGTACTTTTTCGCTTGATAGGTTTATGCTTTTATTACGGTATCGTAAAAGTTTTAATTCTCTTCAGAATATACTCTATTCTGTACACTAATAATTCCATTA
>JAHZNC010001428.1:0-15064 GCA_027744095.1 Zhuqinia jingwanae
TTTAAAAAAGTGTAACAAGTTACGTTACATTATTCAAGCACACACTCCACACAGCTATGATGATATATGATCAAGAATTAGGAACATTACATAAAAAGATATGTAGCACACACATTTTTTTTACCCTTGAAAGAAATCTCAGCACGGAACGTCAATCAAAAAGCATAAGTCAAATTAGTTTTGTGTACATAAATAGACAAAAGTGGGTAAAAACAACAACGTTATATATTACAAAAAATGCACGCACACAAGTGACCGATACCACCGTATCAGATTTTTTTAAATGTATTTAACATTTTTAAAAATAGCTTGACAGAAATATCCTCACGTTCGTATATTTTTTTATTGCAATAATTTTTTTTAGCTGTCCGAAAATTTCCCCTCTCATCACGTCATCATCTGCATTAGGTATACCAAAATTGACATGAATTATTAATATGTAAATACATGCATAAGCGGTAGTGGTGGTGTGTATATAGCCTTATTTTTTGTCTTCTCAGAGCTAACATAATAAAACAATGAACTACATAACATAATCCATAAAAAGTGATGATGATAATGAGAAATGATGTTAATTTGCATAAAAGTAAATAATCATTTTTCAGACTCTTTGAAGTTTACCGTGTGTGAGTTGTTACTCATATGGTTAAACCGTATATCCCAAGAAGACCATTTATGAAATGTGTGTGCTATTAATAATATTATCCTCCCTTCCCTCCCTTTGTTCTTCTTCAGCAGTTATATATTTTTTATTTGTGTATATTAATAATAATATTGCATACTACTACATGTTTGATGTAGTGCTGCCGTAATGACTGATGAGGATGATGATGATGAGAGATGAGAATGAATCAGGTGGAATGGATTAAGTACATATTTAATATTTTGCCCTAAAAATAAAACTGACAGTGCCGTTACATGTACATACACGGGCAATAAATATATAAGTATCCCGAAAATTATAAGCGTTTATTTTTAGGCTTGCTAACGTCTCTGCCTCTCATTTGCATATGTAATGAATGAATTACATGGATCATACATTTTATTATTCATGTTTGTGTGAATATATCATGATGTTCTATGATGATGGGATTGTAATGGATATCTAAATTTTAAAAAAATGTGTGTCAAGTCAAGCACACCACTACTTCTATAAAGAAGATCTTGTAGAGAGAGAGAGAGAGAGAGAGAAAGAAAAAAACTTTTCGGTAACGTGTTTAGAGAAGTCATTAAAGGTGTTATTTGATTTAGCGTCCTTAACCATGAATAGAAACAACGACTATAAAATGTAAATGCACCTGGCTAGATCGTAATGTGTGCATAGCACACAAAAAAAACCTTGTTGTTTGCAGATTTGGTGAATAATCATCCAACCGACTTGAAATCCTTATATTGTTTCATCTCATTCAATAATAAATCGTCTTTTCTTTTTTTATATCATTCTTCCTTTGGCTATTATAAATGAATTTGTTGATGATGTCATTTTTGAGAATGGGATTTAAGTTTGAAATCGTTAGCAAATAAGGGTGATGGTAATGGTAGCAATATAAGCCTTGCTAAACTTAAATTTGGGTTAAAAAGTGCTATGATAGGATAATGAGAGAGGAGGAATATAGGAATGTCAGCAAGCAGCAGCAGCAGCAGGCAGCAGTAGCAGTAAGTATTAATGTAATTCAATGTCCAATTTTCAAATGGAGCTCTCAATTCGTAACAAGCAGATATGAGGGTTTCAAGTAAAAATTGAAGCAGAAGGAAAGTACAAGGGAAATAAATTTATTATCTATGGGCCAAACCAAATGGTGTAGCAAGTGCTTTCATTCAGAGCGCATTATATATACTTTTTTCAGACACGATTCCCTCGTTACGCTTGGAAAAACATTAAATCATTCTCTGAAGACTTTTTTTTCAAGTTCAGGTAATTCATATATTACGTTTTTTGTATGTAAGTACAATTCGTTGCAAATTCGATAGACATTATTACACCAGCAGCAGCAGCAGCAGCAGTATATAGTCAATATAGTATAGCGCTGCAGAATAATCATTTTCATATTATCCATTTTTATATACTATATACGTAGAGACTGAGTGGGTGAGTGAAAAATAAGTAAGGCATAAAAATTTGAATTGAAATGACAGCGAAAAAATCCCAATGGAAATAAAGACACGTACAGACGTGAAATAGTGTGGCCAGGTAATAGTTATTTAATAGCCATTTAAATCCCACGTAACCCGAATTGCTAACAATGCCATGTAACAGTTTGCTTAACCAATTTGAATTTGAACATCATCGACACACAAAAATTGGTACCCACTGACCAGCTGACACATTATTATATAGCATCTAGGCGAGAAAAGTTTGGCGTGGTCTCTACGCATTTTCTTAAGTTTTTTTTTATGATGATGATGATGTTACGTTAATACTGAGTGGGTGGTCGCTAAAAATGTCGGGTAAGAGTACGACGTATAAGTATGATTTAATTTTTTTGGAACAGCGCGTTTGATATTTTAGTGTGTCAAGCATATATAATTGTTTGGGCTAGTTCACGCAAATAATATCTCCTTTGAGGGATTACCTACATTGCATACATCCATACATACAAATTGGTTTTTTGTCGGGGTGTGCGCTTCGCGCGCCCCGTCTGTCTACACAGCTCGCATAGTCAATAAAATAAGAAAGATGACCAAAAGGGTACAGATGGAATGGTTTGAAGTAAAGAAAAGAAAACTTATCAAGAAATTTAATTTGCATGATGAGTAAAAATAAGATGATGGTTAAAGGTTTTCATTGTCAATTGTGAATAGTATTTGGTGCATTTACTCCATTTACACGATTCAATCCCAATTTTCATTCCCCTTTTCCTGCGCCAGTTACCACCACCACCATTCAATATATATAAAGCATTAAGTAACTTTAAAATGTACAACATCATGCAAACGAGTGAGAGATGACCATTTTGATACTGAAATTTAAAGCTTTTTAATGTGTGTATTATATTGACGGTATTAATAGATGGGCCTTTTTTTAACGAGAAGAAGAGCTGTGTTTTATTCGTTACATTGCAAACAATGCATCATGTGAACTGGCTTTTAAAAAAATGTTTCATTCAAAATGGTTATCAACCTTATCAATCCTACATACACAGGCGCGTTTTCAAACACTCTCAAATTTGTAAGACTTTTTCAGACTTTTGGTGGTGAAAAGAGTGTAAGTGAAATGAAAAGAAGAACGAAAAAAAGTGCGCATTAATTTTTATTCATTTCCCATTCAACATTGCAATGGGTCCCACGCAATAAACTACATTAAAAATATGTGGTATGTTAAATTCGGAATACATATAGTGCTTATAAACCTTGTTGATTAAAAAAAAAGTTTGGCAAATGGCTACATTGTCATTTGCAATAACTGGAGCAGAACTATTTTTTACATCTTGTCTTGTTAGCATAAAAATCTACTATTTAGGTGCATATATACATACATGATACATACATAGCTAATATAATAATATATAGTACGCGTATTTCTTTGCAACTCGTGAGATATCAAAATAATAAAGTACACTTGTTGATTCATGTAAATGTGAAAGATTAACTGATTGCAAACCATCAAACAAACGAATTCATTCATGTACAAACATATACATTTATACCCAAACTATCAGTTTTAATTTAACTGATGATGTCTAAAGTGAAAACTGCAAATACAGAACACAAAATCAGATTACACTCGTCAGAGAACATCCGTTCGGTTTTGTTTTCAATGGTATACTTTACTTTTGAAGTCAACAAGTGCATACGTAGGTACCATACACAAAGTCTGAACTATTACCACTCAAAAGTAGGCTCTTTCCCTGGCGACTTCCGTTAAACTGTTTGTGCCGTCTTGTTTTAAGTATAATATATGATTATCAGCATTAAACTAAATAAATGCATCAAACACACTTTAAGACTCACACCACATGGTATGTGCAGGTGTACTCCTGAACAATGCAGCGTTTATCTCCGTAAATGCAACCAGATGATAAATATGTGTGTGTATTGTAGATAGTAGCGTACAATTATATATATATAGTAACCCTTTTGGAATTGAGTTGTACATTGGGAATTGTGTAACCTACAAAACTGGCTGGTAAAATGTGGGAAAATAACCATCCTGGTACACCTTGATGCCCCCACTACCGCGTGTTTATCAAAAACAAATGCATACACTTTTTTACACACAACTTGGTAGTCATCATATCTGAATAGTGTAAGTAAAAGTAAGAAATTATGTCAAATGAAAATAACTTCCGCACACACTTGATAGCACAGAATAAAACATGTTTTTTTTTTCAATGATTATGTGAAATCACAATGTGTCAATTGACGTAGTTTGATGAAAGAAAAAGTAATTGACAAGTAGGCAAATATAATTATAATAAATTTTCTTAAAATCTAAGCAGTAGTAGTACCCATTTTGTACGTTTTTTTAAGTAATTTAATTTTGATAATTGGTTTTAAAAAAACAATTAGTATAACGGTGCCTATTGTGGTATACGAAATGTAAAAGGCTATTTTACATTATTTCATTCCCTGTAGGGGAATTTCTACTACTTTCTGGCATTTATCCGAATTGCCGATATGAAGAAGTTTTGTAAACCCGGAAATTCATTAATTCACAACCCACGTTGTACTTTGTTGCTGTAGGTGAAAAGATTTGTAAAACATCTATAATTGTACACTTTGAAACCGGATGAAAAGCAAAATTACAAATACAAGTACATTATATGCCTATATAGTTATTTCTTCCAAGCACAAAGTATACTAGAAAAGTTTTTAATATTTTTTGAAATATCCACTTATTTTCATGTATTTTTTTCCTGCATGGTCAGCAGAGTATATCCTTTCTTTTTGGGCACTGCAGGAGTGTGCGCATTTGTTAACAATATCATCATGGAAGATATGAAAACATTTTTTTCTTTTTCGTTTTTTTAATAAATAAAATGAAACCAATTCAGGAAATACACATTTTTCTCTAAAAAAAAATGATTGCTCTACTTTTTCTTATAAGGCTAATTATTTATAGAGCTAAGCTTTTAGAATGAGTGCATTTCCCGTTTGAAATACTCAGACAAACTTACATACACATTCATGAATGCAGCCTTCAGAAAAACAAAATCAGTTGAGCAAAAAGCAAAGTAACAAAAAAAACTGCTTATATCATTCTACTGCTGGCCATGCATGGATGCTTGCATGCCACGCTTATTCTTTCTATGATAACAGAGCCTACATAATATAACTATGAACTTGAGATGAGATGCCTACATGCCTATTACCATTAACATTTGATCATTTTTGAAACTTCGTGTGGTTTGATGCCATATTCATTCTACAAAGTAAAATGATTTTTTTCAGCTATGTAACATACATACATATACACAAAATACACATGCTTCTACAGTGAATGGGCAGGCATTCTGATTTTTGAGGTTCAATGCTTTGATTCTTTTTTTTTCGTTGATTTTTTTTCTTTTGAACTTGGCACTTGTCAGTGGTTTCCAACATTATTGGAAGCCATGTCGTCAAGTGAAAAATTTGCGTAGCCAGCAGCGCAGCACCACTCATGTAAAGTGCTATGTTAAAAAGCACTAGAACTAATCAAACTTGTAAATGGTTCATTGGTTTTTTTTGTAGAGATTTGTGTTAAGTACTATAATATGTATATATTTTTAAAAGTGAGTACATCCAAATTTTAATCATTTTTTGGTTAAACTGTCTTTACTCAGATTGGTTTGGATGATGTAACAAAAACATGCCACTTTGCAGATGACTAAGTTTTACTATTTAAAAAAAATATCTTTTGTCACTTTACTATTTATTGGCGACAGCTGCGGTTTTATCTTCCAGTCAGCTAGTCGCCAAAAGTGACATTACATATCACAAGCTCTTCTTCGATTTTATTTAAAAAAATTTAAAGTCATTATAACAATTTATGCTGCAAATGCATTTAGTTAGAGTAGATGCAAACCTTGTATACCCACATACGTGTGTAGAAGATGCTGCTGGGCTTTTGTATACATACGTGGTTGGTTTGAACTGAACAGAATAAAGTATACTATACATGCATTTCATTTTGTACTTTGTTTTTCATAAATAGAAAAGGACATAAAAATGTGATTTTTTTTGCCATGTCAAAGAGATGAGTCTGTCGTAAGAAGAGGAAATTAACACGCCTGATGAGCAAAGTGACAAGAGAGTACCAGCGTACCAGCTACGTCAATTCTCTCTCTTAAGGATTTTGATGCTGCTGTGTGCATCGATCATGTCGATCTTTGTTACTTTTCTCTTCTTCTTGTAAAAGATAAACTTCCTGGAATGTATACACCTTTGCTACAACAATACTGTTTTACAACTTTAAGATGCATATTTTTGTGTTTGCGTTGAAAAAAAGGTTTAAACAAGAATAGAAGGGAGCGCAGCGGGTTGTAGTAAAAGCATGAGTTTGCTATTTAAAAAAAAATCCTTAGATGGTTGTTGTTTTATTTAAATTTTTGGGAGGAAATCTAAGTAAACAAAACATGATGATTTTTTGCTACACACTAATAATAACAATGTTTTTAATTGCAATAGTGGTTAATTTATTATTATCCTGCGCCAGAGGGGGCAGCACATTGTGCAGGACTTTAAAAAGTTTGACAAAAAACAATGAGCTTTTGAAATTTCACCAGCACATATTAGATTCCTTTAACGCTGGTACCTTATCAGTACATCCTTTTTATTAAAGCAGGATGCCTATTGAGTTATTTTTCAATTTTATTTAATGATATAAATTGAGCGTTCTTTGTATAAATGTAAAGTTTTGGAGGGTTTTATATAATTATTTGAAATTTTCAGTAGCAGGCAGGGTTTACTACATGATCTCACTTAAACACAATAATTCATTTATAATATTTGAGTGACAAATCAGCGTGCAAATGTAAATTAAAGTGTGAAATGACAAATATATGTAAATTTAAATTACATAATAAAAAAGTAGGTATTCATCGTAAAGATAATACAATAAAATAATAATAATAGCATTCTCCTGTCTTGTCTAGATTACAAAAAATGCAATGTCCACACATTGTTGTGACGTTTTTACTTTTTTATTTGTCACAATAAAACTATCTACCCATTACCTATGTAGGTATATAATATGGTCGCACAGGGCACAGACTCGCTTAACTGTGCATAGCTTAAGGTACTCGTAGTTTTTGGCTGTCTTTTGATTTTTGATATTTGTTATCGTAGTGAAAAAGCAAATATAAGGCAGCGTCGCACTAAAATCCTTCACTTTACTGCAAGGATGCCTGTAACTTTGAAAAAAAAAATCGTAAATAGAGACAGTTGATTTAATGCTTTTTATATTTACGAATTTCATACACAAGGAATCGAGTCCTATCATAGTTGAAGGTAGCCCAATCAAAATAAATGGGCATTATTATAACCCTGATCAACATCTTTTAGTGTAAGGTTATCCTACAATTTGTTTTACCAAAAAATACATCCTAAAGATAACCTTGCTGCAACCTAATTTAGAGAATTAGATATATACCTATTTTTAATTAAGTCAATTATGTCAATAATTGTTTAAACTAATAATTTGATATGGACATTAAACTCACGATTTAATTATTAACATTTTTCAATGATATAGAGAGACATCATTAGCGAAATCGATTTCATTTCAATCATTGCATGGGGATAAATACATGAATGAATCTGATTTGCTACATATGGCAGCATGAATGAACGTAATTTTGAAATCCAGCTTCATAAAATCATCGTAGGCAAATAAAAAACTTGCGCGGTCATGTTGAAGTTGTCAAAGTTGACTGTATAAAAACTTTAAATATTGCAATATTATAAAGTGCATTTCTGTTTGATAGCACAATCTTGAATCATGAATGCCAAGCCCCTTCCAAAAGTATCATACGTTTTTCAAAACATCCTCAAAAGCTGAGAGATTAATAGCTTTTTATAAACAAAGATATTACATAATTTAAAAACATTATTGAGGTAAAGGTGAATATGCACAAATATTTATGTACAGTACATATATAAGTATATGATTTATGGAAACAAAACTTTAACCTTATGAATCATAACAAGAGAGAGGTACACAGTAAACATGGTAAAAATCTTTTATTTTTACAAGTAGCATTTAAACAAGAATTGCCCATTTCTTGTTTTACACATATACCCCTCATATTCATTATATCCATGTCGTATGCTCACACGCATAATATTTTGGTTTTCAAAAAATGTGGAAAAAAATCGTGAAAGTGTAAACATCTAAATCATTTTTTACACAATTCTTGTACATTTTTTTCTTTTACAGCTTTTGCCGATAAAATGTTCTGCATGACCACATATGAGGAATACTAATTTTAATGTACAAAATACTATCAAGATTAGCAACACCTCAAAAAACAACATGTATGCAATCATTAATTACTTTAAAGACGTCGGGGAAATGTGTGTACGAAGTAAAGACGAAAGTAGTGTACCTTTTTTACAACAAAACTTGCGTGAGCGTGTTTTATTACCCTTTTCTTTCGAAGAAAAGTTCAAAGTATCAAACGCTGAGTCTCATTATCGAAAGGGTAACAAAATAATCTTCTAACATGTGCACAAAAAGCTCATTCAACAATCGGTCATTTCATTTGGTCAAAAATAAGATCTACGCATAGTCACGAGATGCATTATTTACTACCGACTTTTTAGTCTGCGGTAGGTTGATTTTGGAGGAGATAAAAAGTAAACAGACTCTAGAAAAAACACTTGTATTACATGCGTTAAAGAAACAAAATGTAAATCAATCTGTCACACCAAATTAAGCTGAATGAAATAATCAACCGTTTATCTGTGAATAAAGAAACTTTACTAAAATAAAAAGAAAAAACACTTGTATTTGTATTACATGCGTTAAAGAAACAAAATGTAAATCAATCTGTCACACCAAATTAAGCTGAATGAAATAATCAACCGTTTATCTGTGAATAAAGAAACTTTACTAAAATAAAGTAGATGGCTCATTTTCCAATATCAAATACTACAATGTCATTTTGTATGGTTCACAATAAGCTACCACACAACATGACAAGAAATGCCATGGCCATCATAAATTAAATTAAATCACTCGTACCTTAAATACCTACAATACCTCCATATACGCTACAAAAACTGCTCCGTCCACACAGGTGCGTATGGTATCGTAGATTTCGAAATGAATTTTGGTATAACGACAATGATTGAGGTACTTACATTTCATAAAGACAAGAGCAAACAAAATTTTCAAAATATAATATAATATAAATGCATACACGATAGCAGCAGTCAAGAAACTATCATATCACCTGTATTTTATGTATGGTTGCAGTGGCAGTAGACCACATCCATAAATATCGCTTATCTTGTTCTGTGTTTGATGTGTGAGTGCTGTTATAGTACTTGTAAAAAAATGCAACTTTAACAATCAGTAACACTTATTTAAGGATACATATAAAAAAAATGAGAAATAAAAATGTCAAGAATGAAAATAGGAAATGCAGGCAAAAAGAGAGAAAGGGAGCAGATAAAAAATAACCATCAAGTGCAGCGAAAATGAATTACTCTCTAGGTCAGCATCAGAAATACTTGTACTTGCTGTTATCACATTACCATCAGTGCAAACTGACAATTTAAGCGAATAGTCAGCGTACAAAGTATCACTACCGTAAATATATCACGATAAATGTTTTCACGGTAAATTGTTCAAAAGGGTTTTCCACCGATATTTTTCTGTTTATGACCAAATGCACTGACAACTTCGAGGCAAAACTCTGAGGAGGGCAATCAAAATGTGCATTTTTAATCATTTGATTAGATTATAGCTCTTGTCATTGAAAAACAAACTTAACCTCCCAATTTATTGATGCCTCGCCTTAAAAAAAAATTCAACCGTGACTTTAAAATTATTTCCAGATATTCTTTCATTAAGCATTGTTATTATGAATATTCTCATTCGTTTTCTAGAAAAGCACATGGGAAATTGGCAGGAAGGAATTGACCATGTCATGCAGACTGGGAAACTCACATCGTGTAATATTGAAATGCATGAATATAGACCTGTATATATAAATCAAATGCAGAAATGCCACAAAAAAATACTATGCTGGTGCCGGTAATTCCGGTTTATTGGTCAGTAAACATCCACCCCCAAAACATTAAAGCTTTTAGCTATTTACTTTTGTAACTAATAAAAAAGAAGCTACCGCCGAGACAACAGCAGTTTGCTTACTTGTGATGTGCGTGCACTAACTGAAATCATTAATGCGTGAAGTACTGCAGTAAAATACTAAGTGCATCATTTAAGGCAATAAAAAATAAATATAGACAAGAAAATAGTCAAAACCAGTGTACTTTCTTTCTTAAAAGGAGTTGCATTGGATGAGCCATGAAAAAATGTATAAGTTTTTGTATATGAGCATGTTTGTAGATGGTCTAAAAAAATTAAGCGTATACTAAACTACCCATATAATTTTTATTCGCACATGTATCATTGGGTTTAAGTGTAGAGATGGACAACAGGCAGGAAATACCATTCTTCTAAAAGGACCTAAGCATATAATTTTAATTGTTTGAATGCATTTTTTTTTGTCTTGTGATGCACTTTCAAGGGCAGACCCCTGTAAAACCTAAAGCGCACAATTTAGAAGATGCGCATTGCATTGGTATAAAGTAGCCGTTGCACCCCATCGTTTTCATTTAAAATGTTGATGACCGTGAATGTGAGTTTAGTGTTGAAAGAGTCCATAAAGTTTACTTTTCATGATGACAATGTCCGTGAACTATTACATGTGTAGGTATATGTAAAAACCATTAAAAAGTTAATTTAAACACGGCCGCTACTATAATACGTGCCCTTGTAATTGCAATAATTGCTACCGGCATTATCTATAAAAAGGGCTTAGGTATATACATTTACTTCCTACATGACTGCACGGCAAGTTTATGAGCATCAACTATATACAGAGTTCTATCTCTCTCTCTAAATCTCTCAGTCCACTTTAATTTCGGATAATATATTAATTTTTTATAGTGTAACCGTCGGCACTCTTGACTCTACTACTCTACTAAACTGGTTAGTTTTTTTTATAAATTGAAGCCATAAAAATATACAGAGAGACGATGATGATGGGGATGATGAATCAGCAAAATTTTCCACTTTTACGTGTGAGAACACTGCACTAATAGTCGATGCACAAAAAAGCAGCCATGTTGTCATCATCATCCTCGTCGTCGTCGTCATTCCCTCTTATTTACCAATTATTGCAGGTAGAACAGTAGTGGCAATGGCAGCAATATAAAGATTATTAACTTCATCGTATCGCCATCCCCATCATTACTCACACACAAGTCCAAGGAACTCTCGAGGAGACTAGACCACTTTCGCCTTTTTTTCAATCAACATCATCAGAAAAAACACAAGGAATGCTGACAATTGACCATGTAATGTTCTAACCTACTTTACACACACACTTTGGCATAGTCATCATCATCATCATCAATGCATGCATTTTTGTATCATCTTCGTCTATAGCTTCTTCTCATAATCATGAAATTAGGCGTTTTTATATACCTGTTTTGTTTTTAATAACAAGCTTTTATATTATCCTTTGTGTAGCTGCCTACTCCTTTTTTTATTTGATATGCTACCTGTTTAAACCAACGAAATTGTAAAGTGCAGTGACTTCTTTTATGAAAATTTCTTATCATCAACACGTTTTGTTTTTATTATTTCCCCGTTTCGATCTTCTTGTAAGTTGTAAGTGATGTGATGATGTTGATGATGATGATGATTGGTGACAACCACAAACGCAATTCTGATGTTTAATCATTGATTAGCATAATAATAAATATTTTTATATTACAAGTCAATGCATCTTATCATCAAATTCAAATTCTTGTCATATCCAATCGTGATGCTAGATATGAAAGCAGAGATATGCAATTCCAATTACAATTGAAGAAACTGTGCTAAATTGGATGTAAATGTAAATGTTATTATTAGGCTTACGATTTGCAGCAACAACAGCAAAAGCTTTATTATCATCACCAATAATTGTTGTTAAAGATGACAAATGGAATTCCGATTGCTTACCTGTAATACAAAAATAAAAAAACAATCATCAGGTTTGTGCCAATAGTTTATCAATTTGTTACGCAAACCGGCAGTGAACATTTTTTTTATAAAGCAAAGATTAAGCTTGCAATAAAATGAAGCAAAAGGCATTTACAAAGCAAGAAAACAAATACACTTTCAGGTCATAAATAGATATTCCAGCAGAGATATAACATGGTACACACCGGTGTCTATTTATATCTCTTTTATTTTGGTATTTACTTTCCCTTTTTGGTTACATTTTCTTCCAGTGTTTGTGTTATTATCGCTCTACAAGAACTCAACCTCAACTTACAGAGCTGCTTGATATGATTTATTAAGCCACTACCCTTTTCCCTTATAATGCTAAAATCGACCCCTAGTGAAATTTGACCGNTAAGCCACTACCCTTTTCCCTTATAATGCTTAAATCGTCCCCTAGTGAAATTTGACCGCATTCCAGATCTGAGATCGAAAGTTGTCAGTTCTAAAATTGGCACATAAAAAGGCTATAGGTGTATTTATATCCTTTTGATTTACTACCCCTCGTATAACAATAAAATTGTGATGATGCTGACGATGACGTATTCTCGGAAGAGCTGGGAACCCCCTTGACACCTGGTTTGAGATTTGATCTTATGAAAGTATATCCTTTCTTATCAGATTTACTTTGAGGAATAATAATAATATGTACCTACTACATAAAATTGGTGTTTTGTATGTAGGCATTTTGTTTACATGTAATTTTATTGTCTTGTTTCATTCTCACTCTCTTATCCACGTTTTATCTCGTGAGAATCAGAAACGTCTAGCGTGAAATAATAGCAACAAGATTCACATTCATTCAAAATTATTTTCTTCCCTTCGTGTTTACATCTTTGTATCTGTCAAAACTCATGCAAAATGATGGCTGCAATATTTACGAACGAATAATATATAAACTTGAGGGCAAATACAAATTTTAAAAATCTATTTTCAATCAAACGTGAATTTTTTTAAACGTTTGATCAATCAAAAAGTAACACGTTAACAAAAAATATGTTAACATTTTCAAAACGGAATTATTATAACAGCAAATCGATAGCATGATGCTGCTTATAGGAACATTGGTATTATCTTTTTTTAATAGGTAAAAATATGAGATGTAATTTTACTGCAAAACATTATGAATTTTTTCGTGTGGTTCTGCCGTGTTTGCCATCATGTAAAGAAGAGCCAGTCCAGTCATCATGCATCAGCCAGGTATTTTGAATGGAATGTTCCCAGTTTGGACGGAAGCAATGCAGAAAAAGGCTTGGTCGTCCATCATCTCTTCTTGATTACTGTCATTATAATATTTTCAATGTTTTGCGTAATCATATTTTGACTAGCAGCCAAAACCAAATACAAGTTGCTTATTTAACATTCCTCTCAGGCAAGAGTTCAAGTGTAAAATTACATAACCTAAATAACAATATACTCTACAACATATACAAATAATAATATTGAGTTAGGTAGGTGTTCAGGTGTAATTCACATCGTTTGCTTAAATAAACATGTAAAACAAATATGATGACCAAATGATTACCTATGTATACAAACATTCATACGCACTTTTGATAAAATAATAACATTCTCTTCTCATTGTTTTGAAATTTTACTACATAGTTTAATCAAATAACCTGCAAAATCATTATCACAAGAGACGACTTGGAAAGGCACCAATAGAAACGCAAGCGGAACTCAACTTTTCTCATCTCTCATCATTTACAGCTAAACCTTGTGTGTGAATTTTGCATCTTAAAACAGCCACAGGTGAAAAATAAGAAAGTCATTTTAACAAGATGAAATCAGCAGTAATCAACACTACATTTGGCTGCCATTAACCTCTAAATTTTTATTGTCAGGATTTTCCACATTTAGCGTCTCGTTAATATCTGTATATACCTTTAATATGTGTATCGATAAGTTTTTTTTGTAAGTCGGCTTTGTTTTCCCTATTACTAGACATTACGCATTCTTTTCGTTATCATGATCGGAGAATAAAGAAAATGCTTTTATATAGCAAAACCTTGTTTAGCCTGTTACAGCTTGATTTGATTTGTTTAGCTCCACAAATTTGGTCTAGGGAGAGTATGGGAGGGCGTACGTGACCTCACTTAAATGTCAGCTGTTATGTAGCAACTTTTTTTTTGAAATATTTAGTTTAAATCCTACATCATGCCTGAAACACACTTAACCACATTAACCGAAAAAAAAAATACAGAAATACCATTATACAAACTAACCCTCTTTTTCGTGAGTTCAACGCTCATCTTGATATTTTTTTTTCAAGAAGACAAGGTGTGCAATGAGAAAAATTAGCATTCATTATGTCAGTGAGCTCATCATAATCACCATTGTACAAAGCATATATGCTTAAGCTTTTATGGGTTTAAATTTATTTTTTTAACTATTGGAATTGTTTGTGCAACAGTTTAGGTGAGAATGAGAGAAAATCCGGCGTGTCGTCGTGAGACACTTGTTTCTTTTTTGAACGTATTAAGTAGTACCAACAAACAAAACGTGTTTTGCAATTTAGTTTTTCTTTTCGCCATCATCATCAACATCATTTCAAATTCTCCCTTGAGGCTGCAAAAAGAGAAAATTTGCATGCTGCTCGCTCATCAACGCTGTTTGTAGTGATCATCATCGTCATCATCATCATCATCAGTGGATATATATATTTTGGTACTACTATTGATCGATCGGGTTTTGTAATTTATTATTATGATGGACTCATAATAGTAAATAGTGTACTCACACGATCATAATGATTATTATTATTATTATTGCTGTTTCTTTCTGTTTGGTGAGTCTAGGGATTCAAAAGAAGATATACTTTAACAGAAAGTAAAGAGTGCAAAAAATTTTTTATGCATAAAT